>JBANCY010000251.1:0-48385 GCA_037040045.1 Phorticella flavipennis | reverse complement strand
GCTCGGAAATTCGAATTTTCGCAAATTAGAACCACCCTTGGAACCAAACGGTTCTAATTTCTGAGCGACCACTGTATTATGGAAATTTTTCTATATTTATATTATTATATTATCATATTATATTATCATATACTGATGGAGGCCAAACATGAACTAAAATATCAGAGTTATGATAGCATGACATGGGTATTCTTCTTGTGTTTGGATTTTCAGATCGTGAAATTATTTGGGATATCTTAAGAAATAATGCGCCAGTAGTCCTGACAGGGCCTAACCATAAAATCCAATTTTATTGTAAGTCCTCAGACATATATAACAGCTTATCGGTGAGATAAGCATTTTCAAACTGTATTTTGCCATTTAATTGCTGTAGAGATGTGGCAACTCTACCAGGAAGCTGTTAAGCTATTGTGTTGAAATTGTAACCATTTGTTTCACATATGACACGTCTCGGGGACTGGTTTGTATCTATAGTCTTTTTGCTCAAAAATTGTCTACGATCGGTCGATACAAAACGATTTTCAGTCCAGTTTGAAAGTGAAAAATTTGTCAAAGATTGCGAAATTTCAGAGTTTTATGAGTTTCTTATGTAAAACCCCAAATGAAAACTAAACTATGACTTTCTCTATTTTTGCAGAACCATCAACGACTATGCGTTAAATTCGAATCTACACTTTAAGCACAACAACAACAATAGCAAACTAAATAAACTGCACAACAACAACAACAACAACAAATCGATCAACATTATCAACAACAACAACAATTTGAATCTGAACAGAATGCATGCACATCAGCTGGACTCATATCTGGCCGGAATGCCAATAATGCCCAGCCCAATGCATCCGGGCAACATTTCTGGGAACGAAAGGCCCAACGGAGGCGCATTGGCGTTGCACTATGCCGCTGCCAGGGGCTGCTTGGACTGTGTACAGCTATTGGTGGCCGCATCTGTAGACATTTGGTAAGTTATCGAGTTATCGACAGTAAACATAGGCTAAGACAAAGTGTAATCGATAATCCAACAAGTTTCGTTCGGAAATTGCTATAAATTATGGAAGAACTTAGCAAAATTTGAAAGGATAAATACTTGCTATATTCTATTGGGTGTACTTAGAGGGTTTCCTTGGTCTGCTCGAAATTTTGGATAAGGTTTTTGGAGAGTTTGCCAAGAACGTTTATTCAAATGAAATGCAATATATGTAAGCAGGCCATTATACCCTTTGTTTAAAGCTTAATGATCGCCTTTTCCCCTTTAATAATAACTGGCGACGCCCTTGTATATTATCAGCCAAGGCCCCATTTAATATGACCTAGTTCTAAAAATTTTATTATTATTATATGGCCATAACAACCCCTTCGGGTCAAAACTTGAAGCTCTATTTTCCTCTATTTCTGCTTCCTTCACTGAACATTTTTATGTGGGTGGATTTCAAATCCTACGCCACAACCTAGTTTTCCTAGGAGGGTCATGCCTAAAGGCATTAGCGGGACTCGAACCTCGCACGTCTTGTTTGGCCGGACAGTGCGCTATCCACTGGACCACCGAGGCCCCTAAAAATTTTAACTGTATGAAAAACTTGTCTAATTTTAATGAGAGTTGTGCAAAAAATTACATATTTTGAAAATGTTACGAATGAGTTTGTGGGGATCCGAACCCAAGACCTTCCGCTTTAGATGATGCTACTCTATTCAATGGGCTACTTCGGCAGATGAAAATCGCTAAACTTGGTGATTATTTAACGTGTAGTGCAAAACTTTAAGGACGTTTCGAGGACGAATCCTTGGCCATCGCTTCATAATACTGTACATACCTACTAAATAGGCTCAGGGCTATAATATATCAAAATTTAAGCCAAATCGGTGACCCCAACGTCGTGGTTAGATGAAAAAAACAAACTAAAAGAGTTCTAAGCTTTATTCTTGAAATTCTGCTCAACTTTTTATATGAAAAACTTATATATTTTGCGCATGGCTTGATCATGGAAATTGATCCTCGTAATACTTAAGAATATAATTGCTTTGGCAGCCGCCCAAAGATAGATTTTCTCTTCTCATAAATCTGCAATTAAACTGAGTAGAGCTCAATAGATTAAAAGCAAAAGTCGCACAGTTGGCCAATTTGATTGACCAGTTGTTGGGGTGAAAGCTTTGTTCTTTATCGCATAAACCGTAATTGAAAATGGTGGCGGGGGGAACGTTGGAAAATCTCGGCCACTCCATGGAACGGTGCTTTTCGCAATGATTGCGACAAGTGTTGATGCCAAATCGATATGACTATCGATATCTTAGCCATGAACGGGCCATGCCGACTTCTCCCATCTGTTTGCAACTGATTTACAGCTCACAAATGCAATTTCATGGCAATCACTTGGCCCACTTCATTTGCGTATTTGCAATTGTTGACATTTCTCTCTGGGGCCATTAGCTGGAAATTATCGGAAACTACGAGTACGCACATCTGTGGAGTTTTCCAGCAAAAGGGGTTAAGGAAAATTTTCAAAGAAACATACAGTATGTAGGGTATTAGTTGAGAATCAAATGGCAGTCTGCTGGCACTGTATAACTTTTTAGCAGGGCTCTAAGCCATACTAAGTGGATTTAAGCTCAATTAACAGATTTTTATATATCGTTTGCAAGGAAAATAGTATGTGTATCGATAGTAAATCGATGTTGCGCTAAACTTTATTTCATAGAGATGTAAAAATCTGTAGATAACACTTACACCACGAAGGTCTGTTTGTCCCTCAATTTTCAGATATCGTTTCTTTAGCTATTCAGTGTTTGTAGCTAAAATATCATTTGAAATTCGTATTCGCTCATACATCATACACTTCATAAGCTATTGACTTTAAATGTACACTTAATTGTATCATTAAAAAATCATATTTCATCCTCGATTACTGTCGCTCACTTGGTGAGAGTCGAGATAAGGTTTTGTTATATAGGTGAGAGGTTCGAATCCCTTGGTCGTTTATTGGATCAGAGTTTTGGATGTCTGGGGAAAATTGATTCAAGTTTTTTTTTAAAATGTATATATATATTCCGGTTCAATTTGGAAAGTAAAATCTCTGTTAACTTTTTCATATGTTAAAAACTTGCGAAGTTATGGGCACTTTTCGGGAGATCATATCAGGATAAAAAGAAATTTTGGATGCCGAATCTACTTCACTTTTCAGGTAAATGGAGAGGTGTAGAAAAATGTTGAGAACTTTCAGTCTGCAGTTTATTATTATAATTCCATATACCAAATTTGGAACCGAAAAGTCTATAAATGCAAAAGTTATGGACATTTTATCGAAAAACCTATTTATCAGTTATCCGGCGAGTAGAACGTGGCATGTAAAATGGAAGATAAACTTGATATGCGGATATTATGAGGGGATCTTCTAGAACGCTGTAGCTCATGTTGTAGATCAGTGCTTTCAAGCGGAAAGACTACAACGGCTATTGATACTGGAGAAGAAGATATACACTTTATGGGATATGGTACGCCTCCTTCTGCCTGTTACATACATTTGCACAAAATTATTATACCCTTAAGGTCCATTTTCAAGTGTGATTAGGGAATATTTATGATCTATGAAGCTCAGTTTAAAGTGGTTTTGATCCTCAAAAAGAATTCCAGTTTTTCCTCCTTATTGCATTTACTGTGCTTTTCCATGCTTTCTTACAATTCCCAATTGGTTTATGCTCGTTATTTGCCAAAATCGTATCTTTTGTGCTTCCCCTCATCAGCCTGTTGAATCTAACCGAAAATACGCCAAAGCCTGCCCAGCTGGATGACTGCATCAATCTGCTGCTAGAGAAGTGGCCTAATGAGCAGATCGATTGGCTTGGCAATCCCGAGCCGGCCGAGGCAATTAAACAAAGCAACTAATTAAAACTGATGAGTTCATAATTGGAGCTACAAACAATGGAAAGAAGGCAAGAACATGGTGTGGCAAGTGTAGCAAGTGTGGCCACTGTGCCCAAGTGTGGCAAGCGAGGCACATGCAATTGCAATCGATGCCGATTCAGATCGCTGCTCCAGCTGCTGCCCACTTGCGGCTGCATCTTCTGGCCAGCTGCTGGCTGCTGGATTCACCTAAATACCGCAGCAGCTATAGAAGAAGAGCACGCGCGCTCCAAACGTTGATTCATTAAAAACCAGCCACAAGGCGAACCAGCTAAACAGCTAACAGATGCGGCTGCATCAGGCATCCAGGCGTGCTATTTGGCTTGGCCATCGAACTGGAAGCGTCAGGAAGCGTTTGTTTGTGGCAAGACACGAAAGAGTCGGAGCTAAAGACAGACAGAGAGAGAGAGAAAGAGAGAGAGAGCAACATAAAGCACCGTTGCAACAAGTTGCAATCGCAAGTGGAGCAGCAAACGCAAGCAGTAGGAGTCCAGACCCGGACTGGGACTGAGACTGGGACTGGGAGTGGACGACGATTGCGAATGCGGCTGGGGCTGGGGCTGGGGCTAAGACTGGCTTGGCCTCGTCTGGTCTTTGTTCTGGTTTGGCCTGCTCCCGGTGCACAGTTCTTGACTCTTGGTTCTGGTCTTCTGTGCTTCAATTCATATTTATAGCATGGAACACTTCCATTCAATTGGCATGACAACTGACACAGCGCCACAGTTGATAATACAAATGGCGAGGGCTGGTCAAAGAGTTGCCGTGAAGAGGCAATCAAGAGGTCTGCTCAAAGCACAAATTTTGAAGTTGGTGTGGAATATATAGGGGGCCTCGGTGGACTAGTGTATAGCGCACTGGCCCGCCAAACAAGAGGTGCGAGTTTGAGTCCCCGCCTATAGACATAGGCATGACCCTCCTAGAAAAACTAGGTTGTGGCGTAGGACTTTAATCCACCCAGTGTTTCAGGCTTTGATCCTAAAGGGTTTTTATGGCAAGATAATAATTATAATATGCAAATATGACCGTTTAGCGGTCCGATTTGTCTAGTTCCGACAAATCTACCGGGACTTTACAAAGGATCCAATATACATACTTGATGAAACTAAGCTAAACTATTCAGGGACCACTTAACGTACATACAGAGGGACTGACAGATACATGTGGATGAACCCTTTGAAATTTGGTGGAAGAATAATGATCCATTTTATGAGCTTACATAAAATAGGAATATTAAAAAACAAAATATTGACAATTATGATTTTCAGTTGAATGACTGCAATATGTATGACATAGTGATCCGATACACCGGGTTGCGATTAATCTATAGTATCTGAAGGCTATGTACTAAATACGAATAACCTCAACTACTGAGGGACATAGACGGATCGACAAATGCTTGATGCCTTTGAAATTGTGTGGAACAATGAATAATAATATAATTTAAGGGCTTAGAAAATTAAATGTCAAAATTTTTGAAAATTATCGGTAATATAGGCAAATATGACTTTCATTTGAATGATGGCAATATAATATAGTAGTCCGATATTTCGTTTGAGAAAAATTTGCTGGGTCTTTAGACTAATTACTTTGTTTCTTTAAGCTCAACTACTGAGGGATTAGTTAAATGGGCAGATGCATATAGGCAGCTATATGATTGGACTCGATCAGCTCCGACAAATGTAGAGGGAATTTACTAAGCTTCTTTAAGATATTTCAAAAAGTGAGGAATAGACTAATTTGCATACAGGCAGACCGACAGACTGTTGGACATGACTGATACGATATCTTCAGGTGTTCTGATTACACTGGATGCAATCTTCGAGGTTCTACCAGCTGACTGTTTTAATATCCATTACAAAAATTAGCACAAAGTGAGCTTAGTATTTTTTTTTTTAATAATAAACTTGGGTAATATTAATCAAACAAGCCTGTCATTAAGACAAGAATCTTTAGAGCAAATACTGTATGGTTGAATGACTAAAAAATACCCTGTAATTCGGTTTTACACTGGTTAGTTGTTAAAGAATTGTGTGTTTATGCAAAACATATTTGTTAGGTAAATTCTTATTGTAAATGTTTGAAGTGAAGAGTAAAATTTTGGTTGAAAATTGTCAGTCAACTTAGGCAAATTTGGTCTCTGTACAATATGCCTGTTCTGTAATAAAACGCTTGCTCATGATGCTCCATCAAACCACCCATGTTGGAGGTTGAAGTCATTGGATAATATGATCTTGCGCGAGTATACAAAACATTTGATGATAGCTCCGTTCGTCTCTGGCTCTGCCCACGGGCCATGGAGGAAAATGCTTGTGGCAGAGCTGGTTTTCTTCTTGGCTTCTTGGCGCCGATGTTGCCGATGTTGGGGCTGCTGGAGATGTTGGAACAGCTTGGAACTGTGTGGAGCTGTTGGAGTTGTGGCTGGTTGCTGCTGGCCACTGGCCGCTGTGGCTTCTATTCGCGTTTGGCTACTCGAGGCGAACGGTGCTTTTTCTGTCTGCGAAGAGCCGCAGTGTCGTTGGCCGCCGTCGTCTGCCGCCTTTTGAGCGTTTTACATTTTCATTTCCAGCGTTGCCAGTGTGTTTGGCAGCGTTTGGCAGCGTGTTGCCATTACCGTTGTTGCCTCGGCGATTGCTGACAACCGTTACAGCAGCAACAACAACAACAACAACAACAACAACAACAACAACAAACACAACAACAACAACAATATGCAACCATAAACGATTACGTTTTTGGCTTTTGTTTTTTACATTGTTTTATGTTTAATGCGGCAATTGCCGTGCATCTAGCGTTGCTCTGCGACCACGCCCACAAATGCCGCCGCCCACACGCTGCCGTTGAAAGCAAGCGCCGCGTCGCGTTGGTCAGCAGACAACAACAACAACCACAACAACAACAACAAAATTTCGCGCTTCAAAGTGTTTCGAATGCAGTTAACGAATCGGAACGTGAATTAATTAACAGTTGCCCACAACAACAACAACAATCATAACAACAACAACCGCAACAACCACAACAACAAACACTAGCCGCAACACCTGTTGTTGTCGTTGTTGTTGCCCCGCTCAGCCGCAACCATGAAAAGGTAGCCTCAGCCTCAGCCTCAGTTGCAGCTTAAACCTCGGCTTAAAACAATAATCAATTGGCCAAGCTAAAAAAATGATATATATATAAAACAAACGACAACAACAACAAAAACAACAACAATACCAATAACAACAAAAAAGCCAGCTCAAAGAATCAGTTGGCTTTAGCCGCTTGGCAATTGTGCTTTGTTTTTCCTATAATTTCCATATTTTTTTATGGTGATCTCTAAGTACATAACTCAGTGTGTGTGTCTGTGTGTGTGTGTGTGTGTGCGTAATCAACAACAACAATGAAATATTAAAAAAAATATAGTATAATTAATCATAAAAAACATGTCAAAATTCAACTATTTGCTGGGGCTTTTCTCAAATTTAATATAAAAATTTCTGTGCATGGTAAATTATATAAAAAATCATAAAAAACATTAACTTATGGATTGCATAAAAGTCTATAATGTTTATAAAAAAGCTGAAAAACTTTTTCAACTGCTACAATGGACAATGGCCGGCATTGCGCGGGTTTACGTGAAGCATAATCAATTGGTTTTGCGCCAGTTCAGCTAATTTTCGGCCACTTTAGCTTGAAAAGTGTAGCTTACAAAGTGTATAAAAAATGTAAATTCGTGTTATGTGACGCTAGTTTAGCTATTTTTTTTGGCCCAAATTTACCGATCTATCAATCAATAGTTAAAATTTGCACTGATTCGTTCAGAATTACACAAACCTTAAAGGAATTGGGGCCAATGTGGGCCAGTGGATAGGGCACTGTCCCGCGAAACAAGAGGTATGGGTTTGAGACCCAATCATGTACTTAGCATGATCTTCCTAGAAAAACTAGGTTGTGCGTAGGATTTGAAATCCACCCACGTAAAACAAGATCTTTAGTGAATAGGGTTGGTTGGATAGGGTTGTTATATCCACTTAAAAAAAAATTATACCTTTAAATTTTCATGGCTAAATAAATCTTCACATAGGATTTTGCTAAGGTTAGGTTAGATTAGACGTAATTTTCTAAGTGGGCTTGATATTGCAATCTTTAGGGTTTAGTTGAATCTTGTTTTCGAAAACTTTATCAGCTTTTGATTCGAGTTAGAGGTCTCATTGGAACTGCAAAATGGTACAGAAGTTACTCAGGAGTCTTGGTTACCCCTTATTGCATGCATTTTCTGCTATTTCCTATCATCCTAGCATCTAATACCATGTGAGAATGTCAATTGTAGCTTAGCATTCCTTGGAAGGAAGTTTTGAGAGTGATGTTTCCATTAGTTCACAGGCATCTTTGTCTTTGGCCCCTTTCATTAGTATTACTTCTTGATCCGGTATGATCTAGTAGATGCTCACCATCTTTGGCTCGATTCCCGGCTTTGGTGCCAAAACCAAACCTTCTTAAACCTAGCTGGAGCTCATATTGAAGTTTGGTAATATCATATTATCAGTTATGAAGTTGCAGCTCGAGAAAGTTTTAAGTCCAAGCTATAATCGTCAACCGATAATATTGATAGAAATGACAGGCGATTATAGAAACTAAAAATTAACATTTTGGGTAAAAAAAAACTAACAGAGTAAAAATAAAATGCATGGTAATGTCATGATTAGCTTGCCAAATTTCCAGCTAAAAGTTACAATAGGTATTCCCCAATATTTTAGGCAATGATTGATGACAAATTTTCACAATGAAGCAGCTTAATTTAATATTTAGTTTTCACATGAGTTGAACTAATTTGACCTCAATAAGCGCATTGGATTGAGTTGAATATAGTTACTATTTTTAGAATAAAACAAGTAAATTAGTTGGGATTATCTTTGGCACGCCAAAGATTTTCTACTCTTTTCGAAAGCTTTGAAATAGAAGAATAGAATTATACTTGTCTGCATTTGGAGATATCTCAGTCAACAGACTTTTAGTTGCTTGGCGGCTATACTATATAGTTTTCCGATCGCATTGAAATTTGTTGGAAAGAATGATTCTAAGGAAACTTAACAGCTTCAAAAACTTAACTATTATTACCGAGATATAAGATATAATATAAGTTATATGGAAACTATATAATATAGTTGTGATCCCTATTAAATTTGGCGGAGCGATAGATAGACTCAAGAATTTAAATAGCGCTTAAAGAGTTCTTTTTAGTAAATTAAAAAACAAGATAAATATGGTCAAAATTTCATCTTTTAAGTCTCTTAAAATACCGTTTAAAGGAAAGACTTTTCATATTTTAAATTCACCACCCTGAATTAGAAATCAATTTTTTAAGTCAATAAAATATTATTATAATTGTTAGAAAAATTAATTTGAAAGGAAGAGATTAGATGAGAAGATAAAAAAGCCTTTCATAGATGTAGTATAATAATAATATATGAGGATTGCTTTTAGAATTTCTGACCAATTTTCCATTCAGACTTTAAGCACACAATTTACATATGTCAGTAGAAAGTATTTGTATTTCGTACAATACAGAAATTTTGAAACAAGATCGTGATGTAGAGGTATTGTCATTTCGCATTGGATATATTCTGGTATAAGTTGAAAATTCTATAAGACATGGAATAATTATAATAGAATGAAACTTGGACGAAATTTAAGAAACTTTGGGAAATTGCTGAAATTATGCTAGAAGTTTGGCACTGGCACATAGAATAGAGATCATAAGTGGTACCGTAACCAAGTCACTTTTCGCGTTTATATAACGACTATTTTAGAAAACTTAGGAGGCCTCTGTTGATTTGACTAGTTTTCGTAATTTAGAAATTAATTCGGAATTACAAACACTAATGAAAGTAAATATATTTAGGAAATGTAGTGGAGTCTTTTATCTAAAATTTGAATGTTTGTTTATTTTCAATATTCTTATATAAATGCGTCTCACTCGTCTGCATCCATGGGTGTTCTATCCAATCTCATTCTCCTCATGATATTTGAGGTTTTTTCCTTATTGTAATTGATAAATATTTGATAAACAAATATGGGTATAAAATAATTAACTGAACTTTATCAAACTGTTTCTATACGTTGAGCCAAATGATGTAAAACAAATACAAAAGATTCTTCGGTTAGAATGGGAACAAAACAATAGAATATTGTGGAGAAAGCTCTGCAGATTCAAGAACTTTTAATTGACATTGAAAATGTATATGTTTTTGCTGATGTTGCTGTTGTGCCAGCCAAATATGCATAATTGTGTCGAGAGTTGTGCTTTCATTCTGCCGACTGCACGCAAATGTTCAATTACGTTCAAGACGCGCCGAGATCTATATAGAGAGATCTGCCCGAGAGATCTACTTCTCATGAACATGGACAACAACAACAACAACAACAACAACAACAACAACTGGCATAACTGTCAAGCAGAGTCGTAACGAGACGGTTTGCTGCAATTATCGGCTTTTGCAAGAGTTTGCTTTTCAATTGGCATTAAAAATATTAAGCAAAAAGTTAAAAAAAAAATAAAAAAAATAATAATAGATAAAGAAAAAGGAAAAATATAATTATTAAATTGCAATTACAAAATGAGCACAAGCACTAAAAAGTGGATGGATGGATATACTTTATAGAGACTTGTTTGTACTCGTCATTTACTGTATTTTCACCTACAAAATCAAAGCAGAAGATGGCAAAACAGCTGAAGAAGCTGAAGAAGCTGTCGAGGCGCATAAAAACACGCGACTGGTTGAGGGGGAGGGGGCGGAGGGATAGTGGAATACCCGGAGGGGAGCTATAGAGGCTATAGATGCAGACAGACAGACACAACATGAAGTAGATGAAAACTTCAACTTTAATTGGTTTACAATTCATTTCTATACGCGAAAATGCTGGAAAATGTGTAACAAGTCGACAAGTCGCTGGAGAAGAAAGCACAAATCTCAGACCCACTGATGCTGTCTGAGACAAACTCCGGCCAGAGATGGCCAGAGAGACTTGGAAGACTCGAAGACTCGAAGACTCCAAGACTTGACTGTGTCTAGTGTGCAATATTCCATGAAGTGGCCGAGTGCCTCGAGCAACTCAGCCTCGCTTTAGTGAATTAGGGAAAGCACAGTGGAACTGCTTGAGGAAAAAGCAGAGAAAATTTATATGAAGTCCTTTTTAGTTGACAAAAGATTTGAACAAAACAAAATTATAGTATCTTTAGTCTTGTTTCGCATGCAAATTTAATATGCTTTAATTTTCTAGCTAAGACTTTATATTGCATTATGATATCTTATTTCTTATGATCTTATTTCTTAAATGGTAACAGTTTAGAAAGCTCAAAAAAAATAATGATGAAATCGTTAGGCTTTTGGCCCTATTCAAGCTTCGTCTTGAACTGTTAGAATAGAATCTTCCGAGAAGCAGTTCTTTTATAATATTAAAAAAGTGCACAATTGAGTAGGCTACTTGAAAATTGCCTAAGATTAAGATGATATAAAAGGAAATTCCGCTTTTTAATATGGAAAACAATTTTTTTTTTCAAAAATGCTCATTATATGGTCTCAAAATTATCAAAAATTTTGTTAAATTATGCTCGATAAGCTTAGAGTTGCCTCAAAATGATTTGGGGGCACAATTTTTTAGTCATAGGACCCGAAACAAAATCGGCCTACAGCTGTGAATTCACATATGCTCGCCATACATTTTTTTGCTTTGATATCTTATTTCTTATGATCTTATTTCTTAAATGGTAACAGTTTGGTAAGCTACAAAAAATAATGATCGAATCGTTAAGTATTTTTCCCTATTCAAGCTTCGTCTTGAACTGTTAGAATAGAATCTTCCGAGAAGCACTTCTTTCATAATCTTATATACAATTGAGTAGGCTACTTGAAAATTGCCCAAGATTAAGATGATATAAAAGGAAATTCCGCTTTTTAATATGGAAAACTATTGTTTGTTTTTACAAAAATGAATATTATATGGTCTCAAAATTATCAAAAATTTAGTTAAATTATGCTCGATAAGCTTAGAGTTGCCTCAAAATGCTATAGGTGCATAGGACATAGGACCGTGCGATATCGGCCTACAGCTGTGAATCCATCTATGCTCCCCATACATCTTTTTTGCTCAGCTTAACTACAATACTTGGCCCACTGTGCAGATACTAAAATGGCAGACAAATAGTTCGAAATATGCGGTTCGGGCGGCAGACTTAAAGACGAGGCCTGCCCGGGCGTAACACAGAGAGAAAAGTCTACCCCTCTGTGAGCACAGTTACTATCTTTTTTTTTTTTGTGTTTTCCTAATTTCACCCGAAAAGCTGAAACAAAAACAAAACTGAGAAGAAGAAGAAGAAGACAGCGAAATGTGCTAGAAGTGAGCTGAGGCAGACAGCGGATGGATGGTTCAATCGCATGGCGACCACTTGAAGAGTCAGTTGCAGTTGCCATAGCTGTACAGGGTGACCGGCTTTAGGTTAAACTTTCAATTTCAATAGCAATCCATCAATCAATCTAGTGTAGTTTTGAGTGCGTTTTAACCACTGTGCAGATACGTTAAACCTGATATGCAAATCAAATATAATATCGAAGTGAGTTTTCTTTTAACCAAATTTTTGTTTGTGTGTTGTGTCGGTGTCTAACGGCATTGGGGAAACCCAAAAAATATAAAAAAAAAAATACCATAAAACAGTTGCCGAGAAATAAAAAAATAAGAATACCAAAAACATAACTGGATTATTTGATGCTATAAACTAAATTCGAAAAATATAGAAAACGTGACGTGATAACCTTGCTTGGGTAAGCAAAAGATCCCGAATTGCAATTTTCAAGGCACAACAAATTTTGCACCCTGTAACCCATAACGGTACTCTAACGGTTGCAAATTCCCATCAAAAATACTCTACAAAAATGCCTTGTCTACGTTTAGTGTCGTGTCGTCTATTCTATGCACAGAAAACTCTTAAGAACCCACGCCGCACCACAGCAAATAGTCCTTAAACACACTCACACTCACACACACACACACACACACACTGACACACACACACACACTCAAACACACACACACATACAAATGCCACTCCTGATCCCATAAATCCCCCCGATAAAACTATAGCTACTTTTCAACCATCAACGTTAAGAAGGGCCTGCTGGGCCGCATGACCACAAGTCTGACCTCGTACCGCCGCAGCAAGCAGAAGAGCAAGTCCAATAATGATATCCATACGATAATCGCCACGGAGGTCAACTGCGTCACAACAACAACAACAACAGCCATACGCAGCAGCAAAAGCAACAGCAACACCAGCAGCAGATGCCACAACAGCAACAACAACAGCAGCAACAGCAACAACAACAGTAACAACTGCCACGAACCGGACACGGAGCACACGGCGGATCCAAGCAACAGCGCCAACACCACCACAACAACAATAGGAACAACAACGACAACAAACAACCAAAACTCACACCAAAACAACAAACAGGACAACAACCATCCAAGCGATCTTGACGAGAACCTGACCAATCTCAGCGAACGCATGATGGAATCGCATCAGCACAAGCTCCTCGCAGGCGACTCCAACGATGACGAGGCCACCGCCTCCATGCTGGCCACCGGCCCCGCCCATGGTCGCAAGGAGCAAAACAATCGTCGCAGCGTTGTTAGGTGAGGCAATCTCATGATGATGATGATGATATGCGGGTTTCTGGCTCTCAGTTGGACAAGTAATAGTCGACACGCCCAACTGATTCGATTGATTGAACTAAGCTTTGGTTCTTATGTGACAATGCCTATAAACTATTACTCAAAAGCATTCATAACAATATAAATTCTGAACTTTTCTAGTTAAATGTTCTCAGTCTACTTTTCCCTTAGATTTTATAAATTGTACATAGATCAAAAATAACACAAAATAACTTAGTTGTGATTAAAATTCACTATGGGGGTCTTAAATACTGATTCTTATACTTATATATATATTATTTTAATTATATGGCCATAAAAACCATGATTAGGTCAAGGCCTGAAGCACTACTTGTCTTTTTTTCTGCTTCCTTCACTGAAGAACTTTTACGTGGGTGTATTTCAAGTCCTACGCCACAACCTAGTTTTTCTAGGAGGGACTCGAACTCGCACCTGTTGTTTGGCGGGCCAGTGCGCTATACACTGGTCCATCGAGGCCACTATATCTGTATTAACTTCTTCAATTTCTAATATAATATGTCACCATATAGAAAACAAAAATTCAGACAGACTAAAAATTTTTTTATAGTGCTTCCGATAAGCATTTATATAAGAAATCACCGAATATTTAACTTTGCCATTTATTAAGCTATCATTTTCAAATTTTGTATATAAGTGTCATGATTAGAAACTGTAAAATGGAATTTCCCAAAATTTTGATACACTCCTCCATTTTCCCGGAAAGTGACGAAATGTATCTATGAGCTACAAATTGTAAGCTAGAGTCATGAAATTTAGTATGTAGGTGTCCATAAGTCTTATACAGAAAGTGGCATCCAAAAATTTTTTCCATCCTAAATTGGTCCAAAAATTTTCAAGAACGGCAAGCGTGTTGCTTTTGAAATGTTAGATAACTTGTATGGGTCTTAAAAAGATATTCTCTTTTATATATGGGGCCATTCCAAAATTACATAATCTCGTATAGAGAATTGAAAAGGGGCAAGTACTTACTTCTCCAGGCTTTGATTACTTTTGATGATCACATAATCATTCGATTTTTTTGATTTTGTGAGTTTTTCCATTTTTATAGTGTAATAAAATTTATTTTTCAGACTTAACTGTTTGACATCAAACGACATATGAAATAACTATACACTGGAATTACTCAGTTATAAGAAATATTTGGTTTTGTTTTTCCAAAAAAAAACCTATCGAAGACAAGTTAAAAACGGGCAAACGTATTATTTAATAGGCCTCTATTTCAAAAATGATGCCAATTCAAGAACATTGCATTGGATCAGTCAACTGTCCGCGAAAGACTGTTCCTTCTTTCCGTATTTTAGTTCTATCCTAAAGCTTACAAAATATAGTAAATATCAACAAAACTGACTATTGACAGGCACCCCTTTGTCTAAATATGGCAATGCACTTTGCACTATTCTCAAATAGTATAGCACTTGCCTCAAAAGCTTTAATATCGATCAATTTCAATATTTCAAAGAACTGCCATTAGAAATAAAAAACAACATAGCGAACGCTACTTAAATGGGCAAATCGGAATCAGTCTTTTCTATAAAATAATTGTGAATTTTAGATGGAAGTTTTTTTTGGAAATTTCATTTCTATTACAATAGAAAATAGGAAATTCCAATAGGGGATGTAATGATTTTGATTACTATTCTTTAGGAGGCCGAAAAGGCCTCTTCACCTCTTGAGTCAGTGGAAATCTAATGGTTTCTGTAGAATATCATATTTTTGAGGTAGTATGGCGCTCGTTTCAGACCTTTGAAAACTTCAATGTTCGACGCTAATGCCGTATTCTAAAGATGGATCCCATGTGCCTATATCGGCTTGAGAACGCATTTGTAAAATAAATTTTGTTTTGTCTGAAATTTTTTAATACAAATTTGTTTGAGATCATCAATTTCTCAATTTTCAATAAGATACAGTGAGCTATTGCAGTTGGAGGCATCATCTTCGGAAGATTTAGTTTTTTTGGGGTACTGAACTGACTTCTAGTTTTTCTATCGACTTTTTAAAATTTTAACAATAATGAATATATTGAAATAACTGAGTTTTACTAATAATGATAGATGTTATTAAAGCTATAAATTCAAACATGACATAAAATTTTATAAAAAACAAATTTTACTTTTCTTGTTAAACATGGATATATTACTTTATAGAGCTATTTAAATTAATTAAAAATCGTTACATAAAATGAGTAAAGTGATCAATTAACATTTTTGGGAAAAAATGGACACCTATATAGCTCCATGAATTGTTATGTAATGGGAACTAACTGCCTGCTTTATACCGCTAGAAATATATTAACCAATATATTACCAATTTTACAATTATGTTTTTAATATTGACAGTTGGTCCAATATTTTGCAAGCCTTTATAATCTGTTGGAAATAAAATGAAATATAGGTATACTAAAGTCTTTGTCAAGTTTTCTCTATTAAAGTGGATTTAAATAATGAAATTTTTATATAACCTAAAGAAAGGTTTGTAAGTTATTATTATTATTGTTATATTCCTATATATTAAGTGAAGGAAACACAATAAAGGCAAATATGACTTCAGGCTGTGACATATTTTAATACTAATAATATATTGCTCGGGGGAACTTTGAACTTCTACAAGAATCTTGCAACAATTACTTTCTCGACATTTAGTGATAGGTTTTACCATGGATATGGGGCTATGTTGAACTAAGAAGGTATAAATTGGGGTAAAGAGAACATTCGATATGAGGGAAGTTCGAGCCCACGATCTTGTATGGCGGGTCTATGCTTTATTCATTATTATTATTATTATTATATGGCCATAACAACCCTATCGGGTCAAGTCCTGAAGCACTATTTTTCTTTATTTCGGCTTCCTTCACTGAAGAACTTTTTTATATGGGTGGATTTCATATCCTAAGCCACAACCTAGTGTTTCTAGGAGGGTCGACATGAGCGGGACTCGAACCTTTTGTTTGGCGTGTCAGTGAGCTATCCACTGGCCCACCGAGGTCCCGAGGCTTTATTCATTACTCGAACGAAATCCCGTAACCTTTTAACAAATAAATAGATATTTTGGATCTCATAAGTCCAATACCTCAACGCATTTACCATTGATGCAAGTCTTTTTTTTTGAAATTTTGATTTTTTATTCGATCAAAAAAACGAAACTTGTTATGGATTTAAAGCTTGATTCGAAACTAAACCAAGTCAAATTAAATTAATCGCATGACATTGGCTTGCCGATGTCCATTCCTTTCGTTCATGTCCATATCTATGTCTTTATCTGTATCTTTAGCTGTATCTCTATCTCTATCTATCTATGTATACAATCTATATTTACAGCGCGAATACGCAAATGGACAATGATGTCACGCCCGTTTATCTGGCGGCGCAGGAGGGGCACTTGGAGGTGCTTAAATTTCTGGTGCTTGAAGCTGGCGGCTCGCTTTATGTGCGCGCACGCGACGGCATGGCACCGATCCATGCGGCTTCACAAATGGGCTGTTTGGACTGCCTCAAATGGATGGTGAGTACCCTAGCGGGAGTACCGGGCGGGAGTACTTGGCCAAAGTGTGGCAAGCTGATGGCTTTTTTGTAGCCAAAAGCCAGAGCGAAAAGACCCAAATCGAGGTTAACAGCAAAAGCTGAACTTGTTTTCGTTTTGACCGTTAAAAACTAAGAATTCGTTTTGGCCTTCTGCGCGCCTGTTTTGCCCAAGATGTTGTCCTGGTTTCTACTAACGGTTCGGCAACTTTGGCTAGTTTTGTCGCATGGCCTATGCAATTTATTAAGCGGATTAGCATTTGCCGCTAGACAGGCGGACAGCTAGACAGGCGGACAGACAGACGGATAGATTCCGATACAGAAATGGAGCTAAAACCATCGTAATGCTAACAATCCGCTGAGAACTGTGTTTGCACTCATTTGCTCCGCTTGAAGATCTCTCTGTCTGTCTCTTTCACGCCATACTCGCTGCATCTCTCTCCACAGCTGCTTAGCTCCAGCTGAAGATCTTGGCAGGCCGAGTTTGGGTGCCAGTTGAAAATCACCTTTCTAAATTGAACTAAATAGTTTTGCATTGCCAATGCAGTTGGAGCTGTGGCTGCACCACACAGCACACAGCACACACCACACACGCCACAGCGAAACCACTTTCCACACAAGTGTATGTGGTGTTTGTGGCATGTGGTGTGTTGCTGTTGTGGCTGTTGTTGCCACTGACATTATCTGTTGTTAGTTGTGTCCACTTAAACCCAAATCAAGCCACATTGCAGTCGGATCAGCATTGACACTTTATACGGTTCATTTGTCTTCCCAGTGGAGCGTGAGGAAATTTATTTGCACATAATGCGTTTAGCTAGAAAACAGCTAACAGCTAACAGCTGACATGCCATAAAACAGCTAAAACCAGGCTACAACGGCCAAGGCTTGTCAATCGAGTTTCTAGCCAAAAGTTTATTGAACCATTTACTTAAGATCCCGCAATTATTATTCCACTCAATTCTAGGTGCAAGATCAGGGCGTTGATCCCAATTTGCGTGATGGCGATGGTGCAACACCGCTGCATTTCGCTGCATCGCGTGGCCACCTGTCTGTGGTGCGTTGGCTCCTCAATCACGGCGCAAAATTATCTCTCGACAAATATGGTAAATCGCCCATTAATGATGCAGCCGAAAATCAACAGGTTGAGGTGAGTCTCTCCCAAAAACCCCGTATCACACTCCAGCTGTTTAATTAATCACCTCTTCAATTTTGACAGTGTCTCAATGTATTGGTGCAACATGGCACCACTGTGGACTACAACACCAAGAGCAATGTGCAACGTCACAAGTCGCAGCATCAGCACCAGCACCAGCATCAGCAGCAGCCACAACATTTGAGCAGCAGCTGCAACTCGAATACGAATTCCAGTAAACAGACAAGTCGCAGCAACACCATCAAATCGAAATCCTCATCCACGCTCAGCTCGGATGTGGAACCATTCTATTTGCATCCGCCAGCAGCTGCAGGTGCCTCCATTGGGGTTTCACGCAAAAACAGCGACGCGCTCTACTCGCAGCAATCGCGCAGCTCCTCGGAGAAGCTGTATGGTGCCGCAGCGGGTGCTGCAGTTGGTGTTGGTGTTGGTGGTGTGCCAGCTGGTGGCGTTGGCTCCGGTGGCACTGGTGCTGGCGGTGCTTTGCTGCCCAATGATGGACTCTATGTGAATCCCATGCGCAATGGCGGCATGTATGCCACGCCCTCGCCCAATGGCAGCATATCGGGTGAATCGTTTTTCCTGCACGATCCACAGGAGATTATCTATAATCGTGTGCGTGATCTGTTTGTGGACTCCGACTCGAGCAGTGTCAAGCAGCATCAGTTGCCGCATCCCATGCAATCGAAGGCTGGCGGCAATGCCATCATGACCATACAGGCGGATGTGCACTCTAGCTCCAGTGGTGCCGGCAGTGGTTCCGATGAGTCTGTCTCCATTTCGTCCAGTTTCAATTCGCCAAAAAGCAACAGTCACCATCACAGTCACAATCACAGTCACGGTCACAACCATCATATGCGCAGTCAGAGCTTCAATCGCCATGTCAGCAGCAGCAACATGGCCAAGAACATGAACAACAGCAGCAGCAACATCAACAGCAGCAGCAGCAGCAACAACTACAAACCACACAAGATGATCGCCAACGGTGGCAGCAGCAGCAGCAACAGCATCAGCAATGGCAATCAGAATGGCGACCACGACTACGAGGACATCTATCTGGTGCGTGAGGAGTCGCGCAAACAACACCAGCAGCACCAGCAACAGCAACAACAGCATCAACATCAAATACAGCAGCAGCAGCAGCAGCAGCAACAACAGCAGCTGCAACAGCAGCAACAGTTGCTGGCCCAACAGCAGCACAAATATAATGTCGGCAGATCCAGGTCCAGGGACAGCGGATCACATTCGCGTTCCGCCAGCGCCAGCTCCACGCGCAGCACCGATGTGGTGCTGCAGTACAGCAATCACGTAAGTAGCCATTTGTAGCCTTTAAAACGCCAAATTGGCAGCACTGATATTTGTAGGTGACATTTTTCAATTAACAACAACTTTCTCTACTCTCCGCCTGTCACAGCATTTGAACAACAAGCGCAACAACTATAACAACAGCAGTAGCAACAACAACAACAACAGCAACAACAACAGCAGCAGCAACAACAGCAACAACAACAACAACATGAGCCTATTAAATCGCAATAAATCACATTCAATGATTGGTCTGCACAGCAGCAAAGACAATTATAGCTCGAAGAATGTCAATCTCAATCTGAATCAAAATCTCAAAAATCAAATGCTCAACGGGGGCATCAAGAGCGACACCTACGAGAGCGTCTGTCCGCCGGAGGATGTGGCCGAGCGCACCAAGCAGACGCACAAGAACTCGATGATACGCAACAATTTGGCAGATGCAACAACAATGGCCAACAACAGCAACAGCAACTCCAGCAGCAGCAGCAGCAGCAGCAACAGCATTAGCAACATTAACAACAGCAACCAGAACATTAGCAACAGCAGCAGCAACAACACGCAAAGCAACAACAGCAACAACAACGGCAACAGCAACAACATCAGCAACAGAAATCTGAAACGTGTCTCCTCTGCGCCGCCCATGCAAAACATGGCTATGGGTGAGTCCCCTGTTTCCTCCGTCAATTTGTTGCAACTACTAATGCTCCATTGCCCCTTGCCCCCTCTTTCTATGTCCCTCCGCAGTTAATGGCCCACCACCCCCGCCCTTGCCGCCACCGTTGCGTGCACCTTTGCAACGCAACAATCTGAATGCGGATTACGGCAGCAACAACAACAACTCCACGAACAACAACAACAACAACAACAACATCTACAAGAAGAATCATTTCGGCAATATGACATCGAATGCAACAACAACCACAACAACAACAGCTGCAAGTGGAGCTGCAGCAACAACAACAACAATAACAACAAACACAAATACACACGATGCTGTTGACTCCGATTCAGGTCTGGAAGTTGTCGAAGAGCCCAGTCTACGTCCCTCGGAATTGGTGCGAGGCAACCACAACCGCACCATGTCCACCATATCAGGTAGGTTCCGCAATGGAAAAGTATATTCTAGAACAAATAAGAAAGCTCTAGTCGAGTAAGCTCGACTACGAGATACCCTGATCCCAACAGTGCAATGCATTCGGAATCACTTAATACCGTTACATACATACACACATACACAGACCCACTTTTACCGTTTCCCAGCGTACGCTAGAGTCGGCGCTGCGTCAGCCATATGTGACTTTTTACACTCTTTTGCGAATAACTTCTGTGTTTACGATCCGATCGATTTGAAACTCTAAGACTAAGCTCGAAATACTTTTCTTAATACGTGTTGTGAAAATCTATTTTAAAATCAAAAAATTACACTTGTTATTAAATTTTTTTTTGATTCGTGAGCGAGAGGGGCGTGGCATCCAAAATTTGAGAAAAAGAAATTTGCGCATCATCTATGAGAACCTACATGCCAAATTTCGTGCGTCTAGCTACAAACGTTCTGTTGCCAGGGGACATAATGCATTTTTCACCTTTTGCCATTTTTGCCCGTTTTCGGCCATTTCTGAGTCATATAACTTCGTTGTTTATGATCCGATCGTTCTGAAACTTTTAGGATTGGTTGAAGACATTGTAATAATAATTTATTCTAGAATTCGAATAATTATGGTAAGGATTTTAGAAAATATAAGCACTTTTCTCATGTGCGGAGGACCAATTTAAGATGAAAAAAATTTTTTGATGCCACTTTCTGTATAAGATCTATGAACATCTACATACCAAATTTCATGACTCTAGCTTAAAATTTGTAGCTCATAGATACATTTCGTCACTTTCCGGGAGAATGGAGGGGTGTATCAAAATTTTGGGCAATCCCATTCAGTAGTTTCTAATCATGACCCTATATACCAAATTCGGAAACGATAGCTTAATAAATGGCAAAGTTATGGCCAATTTATCGAAAAACAAATTAATCGATTATCGGGCGAAGGGGGCTTGATATCATCGAAATCTCAGAACCTTCTGCCTGTTACATACTTGGCACAAACTTATTATACCCTTCATACCAATTTTCAATTGGGATCAGGGTATAAAAAAACAAGTTTATTGAATGTAAATTTAAGCTCAGTCGACTTTATTTTATATTGTCAGTATGGTTTTATTCCACGTTTTTATCATTAAGTTTTCGATTAATTCGCGTAATATTTTTTGTATCGAAATTCGCTATGGAATATGCAAAATCTAACAGCTCGAAGCTATTTTAAAGTATATACCAAGTTTCATATTTCTAAATTCGAAGGACTCAGAGTTTTATGGAGATTATACAAAATATTGACAAGTCGATTGCGATTGTCATATGTATACTTAACAGCTTAAGGCCCCTACGCGAGCCTTGCAACGAAAACTTCTTGCATTGGTCTCATTTATCAGTTCGTATTGTGTATTCCGTATTCTAAAACTAATTGGATCTTATATACTTTCTATCTTTTTCAATAAATTTTACTAAATTTGAATTGTAATCAAATAATTTGCTAGTAGTTCTCAGAGAATAACCTCTTAGGTTTAGTTAAAACACTTTGATATTGAACTCAGGATAGCCCAAATTGCTAAGATATTAGAATTTGTTTGGAGTACTTGATAATGAGATAATTTATCTCTGTCCGTTTCAATACGTCTCAGATACTACAAATGCGAGAGGTCAAAATTAGTATGAAAATCCGTGTATACCATCCGCAAATAAATTTTATTTTAAATTTTGAATGCCACGCTCCATTCCTCGAATAATCGATGAATTCGATTTTCGGTCAAATGGCCATAGCTAGTATGTTTAGCTATCGGCTTCAAATTGAGTATATTGGGTTTTAGCAAAATGGAACTTTCCAAAATTTTAATACACTCCTCCATTTTCCCGTAAAGTAACAAAATGTGTAGAGCAGCAACAATTTTAAGAAATTTTGTACCCTGAGAGATAATACAGAAATTGGCATCCTTCATTTTTGTCAACCTTCTATGATCTAAAGAAATTTACATAAATTAAAATAGTCTAATTCAGTAGAATTGGCCCAAATTTTGAGTGTATTTCTAAAATAACTATCCATTAAACGCATCTTAATTCTAAAAGACTTCAAACGTACATCAACATTATTGAGAAGGCATCGATAGTTATAATGCGGCATGTTCGTACCGATGGTGTTATCAATGATTTTTTATAGAATTATGCTTCGAACCAAAAAAACCGCTAACCGAGTTTAGAGTCACATAATCTATTCTAATACATCCGATCTGGCATGCCTCAATTGCCTTTATGTTTAATAATATCCAGAAATCTGGCCAGGAAAAACGCAGAGCAAATGATTAATGGATTTTTCATACTCTTCATTTTGACCGAAATCATAGTGCTACTCGGGATCCAGTGTAATGATTCAATATATGATACCATTCAGAGCAATAAGCGTTCTTAGTGGTTTTAAACGAGCATGTCAAGAGTTCTAGATATATTAATAGATTTGGCTCTGACTGAGCAACAGAACTTGGTGATTTCGATTCATATTGATTTTTAGAATGTTTTCGTATAATATAGTAATATTTTATTCCGAAAACCTTCTCTGTCTTCTCTAATAGTGTTGATTTTTCAATAGTCGAAAAACGTTTTGAACTACTTCATAATTACAATTATGGTTGGCTTTGCTTGTGTCAATTTTTCGAAATTTAAAATATTTTGGCATCAGGATTGAATTTTTGGCTTATCAGATAATTTTAGATAAAAGTAAAGTAAGGAAAATTGCTCAAGAATCAGCCTAAATTGCACCATACAAAAAAATTGTAATAGAATATCAAACTCTGTTGCGGCGCCAACAAAATAGGGAGTCATCGATATAATAGTTAGTTACCAACATGAGTACGGATGGTTCGAGTGTGGGCTGGTCGGATGTGGTCGAAGGTCAACCGTTGAGCACCAGTTCGGATGATGTGAAAACGGTTCTCATGTCGCCAAAACAGACCCAAACGTTGCCGCAGCTCGAAGCCTTTGAGAGCGATCCGGAGCTGTCTGGGCCCAGTCTGGAAGATGTCAAGGAGCGTCCGCCGGACTATCGAGATATCAAGGACACCTACGTCATCTACAGTGTGGGCAATTCGACGCTATTTCTGAGCTCGCTAGACAAGGACTATGCCACCGAGCGGCAACTGGAGCTATTGGATCGTCATCTTTTGGGTGTGAAGATTGCAGCACCAAACGCCCCGTTGTGGCCCAATCCGTCCGTAATAACAATGGGTATGCGTAACGTGTATGATTGTGATGTGCCCTGTAGCAGTTCGGCAGTCCCCACAGCGACTGTCGCTGCCACAAGCCGCAGCAGAGGGTATGCAAAGACCAAACATTTGAAGTCCAACGGCAAGAAGAAGCGCAACAAGGTGCACTCGAATTAACAGACCGGATACAGAGTGCCAAATGCCATAGTTCTAACCGTATTGTGGATTCCATTTTGTTGAACTGTGCCCGTTATCATTATCTTTATCTCGTGTTATTGTCGTTGGAATAACAGTATACTTAACCCTTGCCCTGTAACCGGGCATAGGCCATGTGTGTGGAAAAGTCATGCGACGGGACGGCAGCAGACGGGACAAGATGAGACGAGATGGGATGAAATGGAATGAAATGGATTGGATTGGAATGAAATGGGGTGGGCTAAGTTGAGTTGGAATGTGGGGTCTTTGACATTAACCGAGAGGTTACGCCTGTTAGTCACATTGATTGATCAATTAGTGTTTGTTGGACAAATGAAAATCTGAAACTGGTTGTGGAATGTGACAAAAAAGCAGATAAATTCATATAAAAGAAAATAGCAAACGTGAAAAGACTGCAACTCGGCTACGAATTCTCAACTGGTTTGTAATTTTTTTTTAATTATTTCATTGTGAGGGGGCTTCGGTGGACCACTGTCTCGCCACTCATGTACCTATCATCCTCCTAGAAAAACTAGGTTGTGGTATAGGAATCTAAATCCACCTGCGTAAAAAAATGTTCAGTGAAGGAAAATGGCTGTGAGTCAGGGTTTTTCTTGACCATATAATTATAATAATATTTTTGAGGTTATGTTGCTAAGCCTTTTTACACCCTGATCTCAATTGAAAATTGATATGAAGGGTATTATAAATTTGTGGAAATGTATGTAACAGGCAAAAGGAGACGTGACAGACCCCATAAAGTATATATACTCTTGCTCAGGATCAGTAGCGGAGTCGATTTAGCCCTGTCTGTCCGTCCGTCCGTCTGTCCGTTCGTGCGAACGCATTGATTATAAGAGCTAGAGACTTCAAACATGGCATATAGATCCGTGTATATAATACACATATCAAGTTCTGAGATTTCGATGATACCACGCCCCCTTCGCCCGATAATCGATAAATTCATTTTTCGAAAAATTGGCTATAACTTTGTCGTTTATAAAGCAATCGACATCAAATTCGGTAAGTAGGGTCGTGATTAGAAACTGCAGAATGGAGTTTCCCAAAATTTTGATACAGCCCTTCATTTTCCTGGAAAGTGACGAAATGTATCTACAAGCTATAAATTATAAGCTAGAGTCATGAAATTTGGATGCCCACAGACACCATGCAGAAAGTGGCATCAAAAATTTGCTTCCATCCTAAATTGTTTGAACTATTTTGTGTATAAATTTTTGAAAAAAGCACGCTTTTATGGAGAGTAGATGAGTGATCTGTGTCATAGCAGAGTGTAAAAACTCATTTAGGGTGTTCACGAAGTGTTGCATCGTTGCAGAATGGCAAACCATTCCAACAATTTGTTTGGAATCTGACTTGCAACGAGAACAAGCTTCCGATCCTTGACTACGAAATTCGTTGAAACGTTGCCGAATTTATAGGTGTTGGCAAAGGCTAAAATGCAAGAGTGTGTTGTAAAACTCGAGTATTTTAGTGTTTAAAGGGCCTAATCAATACACACAGCTGTTTATTGTGAGGGTTATTGTCGAATGAGGAGAATTTTGTATCTCGCCAAGAGATTGATATCGGTAATATTGTGATTGTAATATCTCCTCTGTCTTAATATTATTAATGAAATCACCTTCATGAATTGCTTGGAGTGCTCTGCCTTCTAAAACGCAGTGTTGCAAACAATCCCTTTTGCAACGATGCAACACTTCGTGAATACCCTCAATGAATTGTCTGCTGAAGAGACAAGTCTTAGCGTTAGAATTCTCAACGAGTTTTTGACTTTGCTTCAGGTGAGTCTGTAAAAAATGTCAGAGTGGCAAGCCACAAAATGGCTACATCACCTTATAAGATTATATTAAAAATTTCAGCAAAAAAGTGTGAGACATAGACAAAAGTGAAATGGGAGATAGAGAGGGAGTTATTTGACATGCGTTGACTTGCGATATTCAGTTGTAAGTGCCGTTTGAATGCGCTGGAGAACTGCATTTGCGAAATTGTTGTAAAAACACCTCGAAAAGGAAAATGCAAAGCTAATAAGACAAACACATGGGAAACTAAAAAATTTGCAAAACAAAGAAGTGGAAGTTGTTAGTTGTAAACAAAAAAATGGGGAAAAATTTCAAAACTGGGAAAATAAAGTGGCAGACAGACAGATAGGCAGACGGACGGACAGGCGGACGGACGGGCGGTGGGATCGATAGAGGGAGGAGGGCCACACTGTCGGTGGGTGCGTTGCGAATGCATTGAAGCAGATAGCTTCAAATGGGCATGAAATTGAGAGAAACCCAATACAGCAGCAGACGCATGATGCATGCCACTTGCCTCTGACTACTTGCCACAAGCTTGTTGCAACAGATCAGAAGCAGAAGATCCTTTGCTTGTCTTGTCTTGTCATTTTGACCATTGGTTGAGGAAGTGCATTTCGGTTGGGGCAATTTGACAAGGCCAATTATGGCCCGGTGGCTCATGCGGCCCATGTGCCCCATGTGGCATGTGGCATGTGTGGCAACAACAAATCCACCCGCGCTGTTTTTCAATCGCCTTGGCAAAACTTTTACCAATGAAAGCGAACGTGTTTCGCGCTGACTTCGCGACTTCAACAACTCGCTGACTCGTTGCCAGTTGTTGTTGTCGTTGTAGTTGTTGCTATTGTCGTTGTTGCTGTTGTTGTTGTCGTTGTTGTTGTTGTTTTTGTCGTCTTGGGTGAATAACTTTGTCGAATGCTTGAACTCGGATCAGGCTGCCAGCGACGCTCGCCCAGTCAACATCGTCCACGTCCAACAACCACGCTCAGCTCACGACTCCAACATCAACAAAACCAAAAAGATTTAATCTTAACTCAAAACTAACTACAATTTTTCTTATTTTTTTTTTGAAAATGTGACTATCGATAAATGTGTTATCGATAAATTTATAAGTGTGCCTATCGGATCTCATTACGCGCCCAATCAAAGTTCCATTCGGCCTTCTCGCCATGCATAAAATGAATATGCCCGGTTCGGTTAAATTACACAAGAATTCGCGTCGAAATTATTTTACGCTCAGTTTTCAACGTTTCGATATATTTCGCTGTAAGTGAACCGATTTTGCTAAAGAACTGATACGAATTTAGGATTATAGTTATTCTACAAAGTGCCACGCTTCGAAGTCTTCCAAAGGCTTCTATCGTCGATTAAGAATTGTTTCAGTAAATCCATTGTGAAAAGTTAATATTTAAAAGAACTGAATAACAATACGTGAAAGGATTTTGAAATATTTGAATATATTGAAAAACTATGCTATTAGAGGACATTGTGTTTAAAGTGTATCTAGGAGTAAACAGGACCTTTCGAAATTATTTTGAAGTCGGTCTTAACGGACGTTAGTTTCCTATGTTATAAAAATTTGGAAAATTTTATATATTTTAAGAAGATATTCTGCTTCCGTTAAAAATGAGGTTGATATTTTCTTGACGTGCCTCAAAAGTAGATTCAATATATTAAAAGAATGTTAGATTTGATCCCAGAATATAAATATCTTTATCCCAATTGAAAAATGTTATGAAGTGTATTATAATATGGTTTCGTGCTAAGTATTTTGTGATTTTAAACTTAGTTTTTGGCTTAGTTAAAAAATATATATCAAAAAACCTAATTGGATCACTATACCATATATATAAGGATTTGTTTTTGATCATTTTAGAAAAATTAGATCGAAAAAGTTTTTTACATTACATCAATTGTTTTAGACAGAAACACATCAGTTCTTTCATCTCTTAATATAACGATATATTCATCTTTCAGAAACCGTATCAATGTTTTTCTAAAATCAAAAAAGTCGAGTAATGTTGATTAATGAATGTTGACATCAATTTTTTACTGCTTTTTTACTTAATTAAGGATCTTTTAGAAACATTTGTTTCCTTGATTGTTTTGTAGATTGTTTTTAAATAAGTTAAAAAATTTATTTACTATATCTTCTATTATCCATTGGAATAATT
Source organism: Phorticella flavipennis (assembly GCA_037040045.1). Classification (NCBI taxonomy): domain Eukaryota; kingdom Metazoa; phylum Arthropoda; class Insecta; order Diptera; family Drosophilidae; genus Phorticella; species Phorticella flavipennis. The sequence continues at coordinate 20,300 of JBANCY010000251.1, read as the reverse complement.
GCACTATAGATCTTACAACTTCTTGCCGAATATTACCAAAAGTATGTCCCAAAAATAGTATCAATATTATCCAAAATTAAAATAATCGATTAAATTCATATTTTTAAACATTTTTTACAGCTCTTAACTAAAGTTTTTTTTTTCTGAAACAATCACTTCCTTGTTTGTTTTCAACAAACTCAAAAAAGAAAATAGATTTACTCTATCTCAAATATTATACATTGAAATAATGGCTTCTTAAATATGTCAAAAAATCCGCTAGCAGCTGAAACAACTAACTAGGACATATCGTTTATGACTTTTGACTTAGGCCTCCAGATATACAATCGATCGGTAAGATTGGGAATGAATTCGCATAGCATGTTTATCGCGATAATCTCGGTGTCTCTGTCAACTTCAATCGTTGCAAATGATATCCTTTTACCGCTACATGCTTCCCACTCGCAATTTCTCCGTAAATCTGTTAACGGTTGACAGCGAAACAAGCCAAACTGTACCGAAAACCGCATTCAATTTCGATTCCAAATCCAAAGCGAAGTCAGCCAAAACCACGCTAACCACTTTGGAAATTGATAAAATGCTGAAAATGTTTGCCAATTGCAGATATCGTTTTGCCACTTGATGTATAATATATGTACGATGTTAAATGTGACCACCAAATTGTCGGTGGCCAAAACAGGCTAGACCCGATTCCAATCGTATCCATGTGCATTTTGATGAGTGGTCTCGGCCTGGCCATATACAATGCCATCGACAACCCCGTCCACATCCACATCCAACATCGACATCGATATCCAGACTCCACTCCACTCGCCGCCACGTAATGTTTGCTTTGCTTTCCAAGATCTCTCAGGCCGGTCAGTTCAAACGGGTTAGCATTCGCCTTGTTGCCGTGAAAGTTGCAATGTCGAGGACGCCACATCGTCGTCATCATCATCATCATCATCATCATCGTGCCGCACTCGGCACAAGTGGTGCAGAGCTGTGTCCAATTAACTGGGAGCATGTGCACCACTTGCCTCGATGGCCACTAATCATGCAACCTGTCATTTTTCGTTTCTAGCGTATTTTTCATTTTCAAAATTTTCGCGTTTTCATGTTTTATTTGGTTAGAGTTTTTATTATTATCTTCTGACTTTCGGCGGTCTTACGTATTGCAATCGCCTTAGACGCCTCTGGGGCGTGTTTGATCAGCTGAGTTGGAGTTATGTGGAAATTCCTTGAATGTTGAGAAACCATTAAGATTTTTAAGCTTTTGCATACTTTACCTGAGAAAGTAAAAAAATATTAATAATAAACAACCACATACAACATGATCCCCAAAGTAAACAGGAGTTTTTAATGATAACATTCTCTGTGGGCCTCCGTGGACCAATGGATAGCGCACTCTACCGCCAAGCAAGAGGTGCGAGTTCGAGTCTCGCTCATGTCGATAGGCATGACCCTCCTAGAAAAACTAGGTTGTGGCGTAGGATTTGAAATCCACCCACCTAAAAAAGTCCTTTAGTGAAGGAAGCAGAAATAAAGGGAAATAGTGCTTCAGGCTTTGTCCCGATAGGGTTTGTTATGGCCATATAATAATACTAATTCTCTGTTGGCGTATTGAATTTGTGGACAATTACCTCAATTACCTCTTAATGGATATACTGATTTTATAGTTTCATGTTATTTGGTTAAGCAATCACATATTTTCTTTACGGAGATAAAATGTCGAGAAATACCTCTTTATTTTAAATTCTACAACTTGTACAATTTTTGCCTTTTTCTTGATTATTATTATTATTGTGTGCCATAAGAACCCCATTGAGTCAAAGCCCAAAGCATTATTTGTCAAGTCCTACGCCACAACCTACTTAGAGGGTCATGCCTATTGACATGAGCGGGACTCGAACTCGCACCTATTGTTTGGCGGGCCAGTGCGCTATACACTGGTACACCGAGATGCCATGGAAATTTCTTAATAAGAGGCACAATTTTTTCTGAAGAAATTGGCATGAATCGAATTAATGTCTATAAGAAATACTTGGAAAAGTTTAAAAATGAGAATGGTCGGGATCTTATTTAGTTCAGCTCAAAAAAAAAAAACAAATTATTGATGTCGAAATAGACATAATTGATTCTACTCATATTGGGTAAAGATCAGTTCCGATGATGTTGTATTTCTTATATATCAAAAGATCTCAGTTTATGGTTACCGGCATTGGGTTCTTGAATAAAAAGACTTTATTCGATTGTTTTTTTTAAATCGAATGCAATAAATTTTTATAACCTACCTTTTGAGAAAAAAAGTTTTGCTAAACGATATCTTTAAGATTTTGATTTTTTGCTTTTCCAAAGAAAGTTGATTCAATTTCGAATTTATAGAAGTCCCTTTCGATGAAACTTTATATTTTACAATACAATAACGATACGATTACGATGGAATTACGATCCGATTACGATACGATCACGGTACGATTATGGTACGATTACGATACGATTACGATACGATTACGATACAATTACGATTCGATTACGATACGATTACGATACGATTACGATACGATTACGATACGATTATGATACGATTACGATACGATTACGATACGATTACGATACGATGATGATACAATTACGGTACGATTACGATATATAAATTTAAACAAGTAATATTATTAAACTGTTCTCGAAATATCAATAAATAATATTTGAGGAACAGTTTTACCCGTTTGAATTGAAGGTTTCTTCATCTCCAAAAATTTAAAATTTCTTTGCCTATTTTAAGCTATTCGAAAATCGCAATTGTTCCATATTTACATAATTGTTGACTGGATTTTTGAAAAATTGCGATTTTGAAGATAATCATGCCATGTTCAGCATGTCCACTGATGGGAAAGACGGGAAGATAGTTTTAGCACCAATTTTCTGCATGCATTTCGTCCACTTTCAAGTTTTCACACTACAAATTTTTCATAACAAATTAGCCTAAAACTTGTTGTTGAAGCTGGTTTTCCTATAAAGTGTATCGATAGGTGATAAACCCATCCGATCGCTTGCAACATACGCAATGCCCTGCGGCGAAAGGAAATATGTGTAACAAGTTTGGTTTAACTAGATTAACTGAGACTAGTTCCCATGCAAATTGACCAAAAATCGGATGTATTTATTGGACATGTCGGCGGATCGGTTCGGATCGGATCGGATGTGTCATAAAGTGTGCCACTTTTGAAATGAATTTGGCAATAAAGAAAAAAAAATGCATTGGAAACGCAGTTGGAAAACGGTTGGAAAATCGGTTCGCTGTTTTACTTTGTGGTCAAGTTGTGGCTTAGTTGGAGATATTTTCCTATATGTATTAAGTTGTGCTCTTGATTTGATTAAGACTTAATTGAAATCCATTAGCTGCCATTCTGCAGGCTGGTGAAAGGCGTTGCCACACGCTGCATACGCAATGAGTAGACGCTTAACTGTGGTTAGCTCTGGAACTGGGGGCCTCTGGGGGCCTCTGGGGGGCTCTTGGGTGGTGCTGGTTGTGGTGCATATTGTGTAGTTAAAGCTCAAGTTAGCGTGACCAAAGAGCTGGGATAACTGCTAACCCACAATAAGTAGTTAACGCAGACAAGACGAAAATCTCATAAATAAATTTGTTCAATTTCAGCGAACAAGAAAGCCAAGCTCCTCAATGGCAACAACAGCAACAACAATAACAACAACAACAACAGTAGCAACGGTAACAACAACAACAACAGCAACAACCATGGCCACAACATTAATGGCGGCAGCACAGTTGAGGGATCTGGCATCGCTGGCAGCGTAGATGGGCATTACCATTCAGCGTCTGGGCCAAATGGCAGCATCTATGGCTATGCGGAGGGTCCAGGTGGCAAACAACGTGGCGGTGGCGGTGGCAGCAGCAACAGCAGCAGCTACCAGCAATCCCACTACCAGCAACAGCAACACCATCATCACCAGCAGCAGCAGCAGCAGCAACAATCGACTTATGGTGGCAGCCTCTACGGCGTCGGCTCATCCGCCGAGGATCACTATGAGCTGCAGCAGTCGCAATACGGTGGCAGCTATGCGGGCGAAGGTGTTGGCGTGCGTTCCGGTGGCCCAAATTTGGTCAACAAGCAGCTGGTGTTGCCGTTTGTGCCGCCCAGTTTTCCCAACAAATCACAAGACGGCGTCACGCATCTCATCAAGCCGTCCGAATATCTAAAGAGCATTAGCGATAAGCGTTCGTGTCCATCCTCCGCCCGGTAAGTTGAGTTTGTTGATTTAGTTGAATTTGTTGCCAGTTGCCAGTTGCCCGCTGCCAGCTGGCAGTTGCCACTTGGCGGTTGCAAGTTGGCAGAAGAAAGCCAGCGAACAGCACGCTCCAACAACAGTTGCAACTGTTGCACATCTCGTGCAGAGTAATTACCACCAAAATGTGGCAGAAGTACAGTTGCCATTAATTAGCAATGCAACCGACTGGCAGACAGATAGATTCATAGACAGACCCACAGACAGACAGACAGACAATGCAGCTCAGAGCACTCGCTGCCAATTAACAGAGCAACACTCTTGGTGCCCCCTCTGTCGACTCATCTTGCCACTTCCTCAGCGACGCAAGAGTGCATGAAATTTTATGCGTGCTGCATGCCACAGCAATTGCCAGCCGGAGCTTGCCTTGCTCCATTCAGTTGCAATCCAAAGATGATACTGCGCACACGACACACTTGGCGCAGGTCCGCATCAGATCAGATTCACACCCAAAAACTCGGGTCGGGAAAACAGAAAAACTCACATGAAATATTTAAATCTTTCGTCTATTGCAGCTCCACTGATACGGAGGATTATATGCAAATACAGATTGCCCAGCAGCAGCATCAGCATCCGCAGCATCATCATCACCACCAGCTGCAGCATCAGCATCATTCGCATGCTTTGAATGGGGGCGAGCAGCCGCCGCTGCCACCACCACCGCCGCCCTTGCCACACATGATGCCGCCACCCATGCCCATGCTGTTGTCACCCATGTCTGGAGATGCCACCAGCAAGTCACAGAAGCCGAAGAAAACCCATGGCAATGCGCCCAGTAGCCAGGATACGGCCACGCGTAAACAGCATCAGCCACTCTCAGCTATTTCCATACAGGATCTGAATAGTGTGCAGGTTGGTTTAACCATGCACCTCGATGGAAAGTGCCCAATCTCTAAACATCTCTTTCTCCCGGCAGCTGCGTCGCACGGATACCCAGAAAGTGCCGAAGCCTTACCAAATGCCGGCGCGTAGTCTGAGCATGCAATGCCTGACGAGCAGCACGGACACCTATTTGAAAACGGATCTGATTGCCGAGCTGAAGATATCGAAGGATATACCTGGCATTAAGAAGATGAAGGTGGAACAGCAGATGGCCAATCGCATGGACTCGGAGCATTACATGGAGATAACCAAACAGTTTACGGCCAACAATTATGTGGATCAGGTGAGTGGAGCAAATCGAATCGATCGCGTAGCGGTTTGGATTGTTATGCGTGTCAAAGATCTACTTGCAGATACCAGAAAAGGACCAGGCTGGCAATGCCATACCCGACTGGAAGCGTCAAATGATGGCCAAAAAGGCCGCCGAGCGGGCTAAAAAGGACTTCGAGGATCGCATGGCACAGGAGGCGGAGTCGCGTCGCCTCTCCCAGATACCACAATGGAAACGTGATTTGCTGGCGCGTCGTGAAGAAACAGAAAATAAGCTAAAGTAAGTTGTGGGGTAGGCTGGGGTCTTGGGAGTGCAGAGAGAGACGGAGAGATATAGAAAGAGAGTGTGCAAGCTATTGGATCACTCTCTAATCTGTCAATCCTCCCCTGTCTGTGGCATTCTTACAGAGCGGCCATTTACACGCCCAAAGTGGAGGAGAACAATCGCATCGCGGACACGTGGCGCCTGAAGAATCGCGCCATGTCCATAGACAACATCAATCTGGCCACCTGCAGCGGCGGCCTCAACGTGGAGCAGCACTATCAGCAGCTCCAGATGCTGCAGCAACAGGCGCATCCACAGGGCAACAAGGAGAACCACAGCGACATGAAACCCGCGGACAACGAGGTCCAACAACAGCAACAACAGGGTCAACAACAACAGCAACAGCAGCTGCTGTCGGGTCAGTCGGGTCAGGAGGCGTTGGACCATGGCGACGAACCGCAGGATGATAACGACAATATAATACCCTGGCGTGCACAGTTGCGCAAAACCAACAGTCGTCTCAGCTTGATCTAAACTAAGGCGTGGCATCTCCGCGTTTAAGTCTATGTAGTGCATTTTTTTGTTTCCTTACCTAACTTGACGCATGTGCAATCGGATCAGATGGAATGGAATCGGCGAATGCCTTCACTCGTACGATATACCCTTTAATTTGTAACTTTAATTAACTCTAACGCGTAATTGTATGTAATGTGAAACGCAAATGTGCTCGACATTCAAGGCAAGCTTTAGATACCCTGCCCGCCCTCGTCCACGCCCTCTCCCATACCAAAAAAAAACCTTCAACAAGGCGAAAAGATAAAAATCGATAAAAAAGATGAAATCGCACAAAAGGGTATATTGCATTTTGTGTACTATAAATGAAAATGCTCATTTACCCTTATTTATATGCATACATATATATATATATTTTATATATATATTAAACATATTTTTTTTACTCGACTTAATTATTGTTATTCCTACGTAACGAAAAGATATAAAACTATCGACGCATTGCATTAATCTTAATTATTTAAAATATATCGCAGCGAATTCGAGAATTCAATTCTATTATTGGTGTTGTATTCGATTATTAACATAATAACTATCGTAATGAATTTATAAATCCATTCATTGATCATATTTTAGTTGTCTAAGCTTCCAGAATTTTTTTTTTTATTTTTTTCTTGTCATTGTTATTTGTTTTTATACTTGGCTCAATATGATTAAAATATAATTAATATAACTACAATATATTATACCGATGGTCAGACTTTTATTATGATTTCATTTCTGACTGGTATAAAATGTTCAAAGAGGGTCGAGAAAGCATTGAAGTCGAGGCACGGCCAGGATGACCATCAACTTCAAAGAAGGAGCAACACGTTGACAAAGTGAAAGAAATGGCTACAACAACCATATCGGGTCACAGCTTGAAGCACTTTTTTTCTTTATTCATAGCTTCCTTCACTGAAGACCTTTTTTTACGTGAGTGGATTTCAAATCCAACGCCACAGACTAGTTTTTTCATGCTAAGTACATGAGTTGGACTCGAACCCGCACCTCTTGTTTCGCGGAACAGTGCGCTGGCCCACTGAGGCCCCAAAAATCGTCGATTGACAGCTTGGAAGTAAATTACATTAAAGGGCCAGCAATAGATACGGATGAATAAATGAAATTTCTTTTATTTATAAACAAGTATTTTCCCAATATTTACCCACAGTAATAGATGGAACAGGCCTGGAGAACAAATATCCCAGTTACTCCAAAAATGAGAAAGATAAATTTCCTTCGAAACGCTTCAATCCAGCTCTAAAATTTCGATGGAATCCACATGGCGCTTAGTTGCGCAGCTAACAAAAAAAGAATATTCTTTTGATACATTATACATATAGTGGTGTTGGTTTGGTCGATTCCGCTTCGGAAATTTCCATGCACTACGTTTTGGTCAGTTAATTACTGATAAACCCATTGAAATTTCGCAAGTTTAACCACATGAGAGCTGAATATCAAATGCTTATATCAAAATGCTTAAATGCTTAGGCTACATAATGAAGGTCGGCTTTCAGAAGTTGCAGTAGAAACCTGAAAACCCAAGAGAAACTTGCAGAATCTTCTTACTATCGATTAAAAGCAATGGGAATGATTAGCAAGGTAGGTAATTGAAAGAACCAAAGAGACGTAAACGCCGTTTTTCACGTGTGAACAACAGCTCCATCGGCAAAAAGATAATGTTTCTTACAAAGAATTGTGACTGGCGATGAAAAGTAGAATCATTACGATAAACCCAAACGTCAAATATCGTATGGCTACCCAAGCCATGCCTCATCGCCGAAGAGCAAGCTCTGTACAAGCGGAGACCAGCTGAGTGTGGTGTCCTTCCCCAGCCGCCGTATATACCCGATATAACTCCTTTTCATTACCAACTTTTCCGACCAATGCGTCAGCCGGCCTCTCCATATGTGAGTTTTTATAATGTTTTGCGAATAACTTCTGTGTTTATCATCCGATTGGATTGAAAATTTCAGTATAAGTTTGAAATATATTTGAAAATCTTGTTTAAAATAAAAATATTACACCTGTTAAAAATTGTTTTTGAATTGCTTTTTGCGGATCATCAGTGCGGATCTACATAACTAATTTTTTATCCCAAGCTATAAACGTTTAGCCGCCAGGTGACATAATGCATTTTTCACTGTTGTCCTTTTAGCCCGATGCGGGCACTTCTAAGTCTTATAACTGTTGGTATTTAAGATCAGATTGTTTTGAAATTTTTGGGATTGGTTGATGACAGATTCATAAATATATATTGTAAAATTCTTATCATTATAACATGGATTTTAGAAATTTTATGCACTTTATGTACTGAATTTGGTGTTGACATCTCTATAAATGCTAAAGTTATGCCAATTTTATCGACAAATGAATTTATCGATTGTCGGGCAAAGGGGACGTGGCATCCAAAATTAAAAATAAACTTGATCTTCGTGTGGTATGTACGTATCTTTTTAGGAAGTTTGAGCGCTCTAGTTCTTGTAGTCTTTGAGATCGGCGCGTTCAAACAGACAGACAGATCTACAGACTGACAGAAGGAAGGACAGGGCTAAATGGACTCGGCTATTGACACTGATCAAGAATATATATACTTTATGGTGTGTGACATGCCTCCTTCTGCCTGCTACATACATTTGCACAAAGTTATTATACCCTCCAATTGGGATCAGGGTATCAAAAAGCAGAGAGTTTTTTGATGCGGAATCCGGTATTTGCCAGAAACATGACACAAAGTAGTGGCAAGCGATGGACAATACTTTTTAACGTAAATATTCTTCCCATTTTTCAAATGGGATCAGAGTATAATAACGAGATTGTCATGTGACTCACCGGAGACTAAATTATCCGTAGGTATGGTCCATATTCTGAACAATTCTTTGAATAGCCAAGAACCTTAAAAAATACTCACATGGGCCTTCCCGGGCCGATTCCTGAAAATGAGAAACTTGTCCATATATAAGCTACCCGCAAATCATAAGATATTATATATGTATTTGTAATCATATTATGAAGTAAAATATTTCTTAAACGAAAGAAAATTTTTGTAGAATTGGAAAATATGCAATTTTAAAATTATCAATCAATTATTTAAATTTCAATTGATTTTTACTTTTCGATTTTCCCAAAAAGTAAATTGGCAGCACTTTTTGTCAAATCGCCAAAATCGATAACAAATCAAATACAAACATGTGTAAAAAGCTGTCTTGACTTTGAGGTAATAAATTTTCTTTCTGATTTCTATTCATTTGATTTCCGAGTTCATCAAACAAGGAGCTAAAAATTCGTGTGAAAAAAGTAACTTAATATTAAAGATTTTTCTCGCATTTACATAAATGAAAAACATACATAAGAAATATATAAATATATATAAAAAATTATATTTGTTTTATATTATATAAAATATCATTATATGTAAGCTTCATTTCTAATTTATTTTTTCTTGTTGTCAAATAATCTATTAAATTTAGCATCAACGAGATAATAATCTGGTCCAGCCCCAATGGGTGTAAGGGTCAATTTGGGATGGCTTCTCCCAGGCCCCAATGGGTGTCAAGGCCTACGGTGCTCAAATTGGAAGGGTACCATCATGGCCGCATTATTTGAGAGGGCATTTACTTAACCTCCAGTGATGGTGAAATTCCCAAGTCGGATAGAGCATCTTCTAGAACCGTAATGTGTGGCGCCTCAACTCGCAATGAACCAGAACCAGCAACTCTAAGGGCGTTAGCTACACCAAGCCCAAAGGGTTGCAGATTCCCTGGTCATGCTGGAAGTGTTCATTCAGCCACAATAGGTAGGGGCTAGATTGGAACCATAAACCGAGCTCAGGCTGGTAACACAGCAAAGAACATGGATTATCGTGCTCAGCCCCAGCCGAGAGATGTCCAGCCCCTACACTGGTGTGCCTATATCGGGTATTGTAGGCGTACGAGCCATCATACCAGAGGCAGACTCACGCAGGGAAAAATGAGCCATCGCCAGCAAAGAAGCCAATAGCTAACCAAGAATAAAAACACGGACAAGTTGTGATCCACGCCGAGGGTATTGAATCTCCTCTAGAGCGACTCGAATTCGAATTCAATAACAAAAATCCAAGCTGAAACTCCATGAAGTTTCGCTTCACCCACCCCAATGGGTCGAAGATTCTCGGGTCAAGAAGGATGCTTTATTTCAGCCACAATGTGTAGGAGCCAGATCGGAACCATGAGCCTTGCCCAGGCCCGCACCATAGCTCACAACATGGGTGGAGCCCCCGCCAAAATATCTGGCGCAGCTCCTGCCACGAGAGATCGACTCCCGGACAAACGGAGCACCAATCAATAGAGGTCCAACCGCAGGGAAACGGAGTGGCCCACCGCCAACAAGACAGGTGTGCCCACAGAGGTAGACTCACGGGAAGAAAAATGCGCCATCACCAGCAAAGGAGCACGAACAAGTTGTGATCCACCCCGAGGGAATTGAATCTCTCCAGCGACTCGAATTAGAATTCAATCACAAAAATCCAAGCATTACCAACCCCAATGGGTCGAAGATTCTCTGGTCAGGCAGGATGCTTTATTTCAGCCACAATGTGTAGGAGCCAGATCGGAACCATGACCGTAGCCCAGGCCGGTACCACAGCTCCGAACATGTGTGGATCCCCCTCCAAAATGTCTGGCGCAGCCCCAGCCAAGAGGGGTCGACCCACGGAGTGGACCGCCGACACGCCAGCTAAGGCGCCAATAGCTAAACAAGAATAAGAACAAGGACAAGTTGTGTTCCGCCCTGTGGTAAGGAAAGGGATTGGAGTCCTCGTCAAAATTTTTGGCGCAGTCCCCACCAAGTGAGATTATCCCTCAGCAACCCCAAAAGGTCGAAGAATCCCAGTGAGATGCCTGCTTTCAGACACAATGCGTAGGGTTCAAATCGAAAGAAGAACAAGGTCAAGTAGTGTACCAACCAGAGGTGAGGGAGTTGAGTATCAGCAGCGATTCGGATTCGGAATCAAGCTCAAGCAGCTCCAGTGGGTAATCGGTCTGAGAATAGTCTAGTCCTAGCGATAGTGGAAGTCACATGGAGATGTCAAACTATTCGTAATACTGATCATTAGCGTTATGTGCAGACCGCCAAGGAGAATCTCAAGGTCTGTCAAGCAATAGGAAGGGCCCAGATTCTCGGTTTCTCCAAAGTGGCCCAAAATCGGGTCAAATAACAATATGTATTAATAAAATTAATAAAAAATGATAATATCAAATATCCAGCACACAGATTTAAGCCGACAACGGACAACGATCTAAAAATTCATTTTAATATACTAAATAATTTGATACATTTGTATTTTTTGCCAAAAAAATTGCATGCTCAAAATGTTAATCGCAGATCGGCATAGTTTTATTTTGTGATTTTTTGGGCAAAATATGTTTCCCATGATTTTGGTTCCATTGGCACTAGTCTGTCTCAGCTTTTCCCATTGCCAACGATTACGAATTAGTCGCCTATTGAACTTATGTTCAAAACAATCTAAGGATGATAACATATGCTTCGCGCCCTTCGAATAGAGAACATAAGTTTTATACAAATTATTACCATTGTTAGTATGTTTTGTTTATGTCTTAGTATGTCCCATTAGGGGCCTCAGTGAACGAGTGGAAAGCGCACTGTCCCATTAAACAAGAAGTGCGGGTTCGAGTCCCACTCACGTCAATAGGCATGACCCTCCTAGAAATTGAAATCCACCCACGTAAAAAAACTGTTCAGTGAAGGAAGCAGAACTAAAGGAATATAATGCTTCATGCTTTGACCCGATGCGGTTGTTATGCCCATATAATAATGTCCCATCTAACTAATGTAGACTCTCAAAGCCCGGGAACTCTAATTTGATACGAATTAATCGCCTTACAAAGCGGATATTACCAATTGTGCAAATATTTTTTTTTACAAAGTTATATTGCACTTTTCTTGCCTATCTTCTGCAGGTGTCAGGAAAATATTGAGTATATTTTAAATCCAAAATGGAGAACAAGGTAAAAAAATTAATTCACGTAGATAATGAAAATAATTGATATTAAAATGGCATAGCTTAAGATTAAAATATATGTACTCGAGATACCCTGTCGACTTCGACTCCGACTAGGTTATTGATTAATCACAGCGTTCGCTTGTAGACTCGACGATAAACAGAACTGTTTGGAACAAAGCAAAGTGTATATATGTATTTATATATGGATGTAAATAGTATACTATAGTATATACTTCAACACACGAATGTCGCATAGATAAATCGTAGCCGATATGCAGCTATATCAGCTCAATAGTTGGCACTTCACAGAGATATGGCCAAGAAGCAAATGGGTATAAAAGCAACTGTGCTTCGTGATCGAAATTATTCAGTGGAAATTCTTCCAAGTGACCAAAATAATGAGAGCTATAACCCTTTGCCTGTTGTTGGCCGTTTCGGGCTGCTGCCTGCTCGGCTCGGTGAAAGTAAGTGAAAGCCGAAGGAAAGTCTGAACTGTCAAGTAAATCCCTGTTTGTCGTGTTTCAGGCTAATGCTGTTGGCGAGACCGAGTTGAACCTCGATGACTTCGATCTGGAGGCGGACATCTTGAGCGAAATGCTCGACGGTGACTATGTGGACATTGAGAACTATGGTTTCATCAGGAGTGTGCGTAAGGCTCTCAAGAAGGCCCTGAAGACAGTGCGCGGCGTTAACTGCATAATCAAGGAGGTCACTGAGATACTGGATGCTTCTACCTCCTATGTGGACAACATTGATGCTTGCGGTACTGCTGTGCCCAAGGATGTGGCTGCCATTGTCACGTCCGTCAAGACCATGATTTCCATGTGCAACGATATCATCAAGCTGAAGAGCAATCTGTGCGCCAATACCGATGAAGACTCCGACTCCAGCATGGTGTCCTCCAAGAAATGCTCATGGAATCTGTTCAAGGCCATCATGAAGCTGACCAGAAAGCTGAACAAGACCCTCAAGCAGATCGCCAGCCTGCCCAGCGACACCAGCAGCTGCTTCATGGACGCCACCAACAAGGTGAAGGACAGCTACAACAGCTTCTTGCCCAATATCAACAAGTGCATTGATGCTATGTAAAAAGAGAATTGAATAAATTGATATCTAAACGATATCTGTGTAATTCAAATTGCATTATAATTTCTGAATATATAACAAAAATTTTTTTTACCACACTTCTGTCCTCTTGGGTAAATTATGGGCAAAAGCTTTATCGAATAACTTCAATGTATTCTATTCGATTATTATAAAATTTTCAGGATCGTGCCATAAACTAATCTACATTATATTGAATATACGAAGCATAGGCAAAAAAATTGGAATTACATATATGTTGAGGGGCCTCGGTGGACCAGTAGATAGAAGTGCGAGTTCGAGGCACGCTCATGTCCATAGGAATGACCCTCCTAGAAAAACTTTAAAATTATTATTATATGGCCATAGCAACCCTTTCGGGTCAAAACCTGAAGATCTATTTTCCTCTATTTCTGCTTCCTTCATTGAAGAACATTTTTATGTGGGTGGATTTCAAATCCTACGCCACAGCCTAGTTTTTCTAGGAGGGTCATGCCTAAAGGCCGCATGCCTCGAACCTCGCACCTCTTGTTTGGCGGGACAGTGCGCTATCCACTGGACTACCGAGGCCCCTGATGAGGATTCGAAATCCACCCACGTCAAAAAAAAAGTTCTTCAGTGAAGGAAGCAGAAATAGAGGAAACATAGTGTTCCAGGCTTTGACCTGATAGGCTTATTAAAGCCATATTATATTTAAGATGGCTCAAGTGCCATATATGGTTCTTATACCCAGATCCAACCATAAACTATCTAGTTTTTATAGTCTTCGGGTAGACTCCATACGGACTTCATTACCCGCTTAATACTTTCTTGAAACATATTTGAACAAAATTTTAAAAGATTTTCAGTGGGTTCGGGTCATTAACACTTATTCTTGTATTCGTTAGAAATTTTACGGACTTTAAAAGATTTGAAACTTAATAGATTAATTCTTTGTTCTTAGTTTTAACCGTCTGTCTATGTGAAGTGTCGGCTTTTTCCAAAGAGAAGAGAAAGACAAATACTTTATCTGTGCCGTCAGAGATTTCATTGTTTCGTCATTAGGAATACTTGAAGCATGGGCTTATGGGATTTGACATAAATGCGAGTCATTGACTTTTCCGTTTTTTGCAGTTTACCAAAGATAACCAGACTTTGGCAGTGGTGAACTTCTTATCGCTAATTTAATAAGACACCCATTTGGTCTAATCAAAATAAAGACATATCTTTTCGTATATACTTTTTCAAATGCACATTTATTATAATATTAAAAAAAAAAAAACAGGTCTTTTATGTTTGTGTTGAGTGTTTAAGAGCTGGTCAGCTTGGAGCAGGTCTTCATGTTGATTGGGAATTTAGTATAGTAGTTGGTCAGGTTGGTGGTGGCATCGGATATGCAGGCAACGGCATTGGGGCCAGTCTTTGGGATCTTCTTGGCCAGACGGATGGCTTTCTTGGACTGGATGAATAGCTTGAAGGTCGAGCCCAATGTCTTCAGGGCACAGCTGGCGGGCACCTTAGATGGTTGGGAGCAAATGTTCTGCTTGTAGTTGATGATGTTGTTGGCAGTTTGGATGATTTGCAGATTGGCATTGATCAGATTGGTAACATCCTGGGAAGCAGCCACACCGCAGGCAATCACATCGGCGTTGTATTGCAGAGCGTTGGCCTTGATGCCAAGAACCCAATTGATGATGCAATTGAAGCCCTTAAGTGTACGCAGAGCGGCCTTAATGGCCCACCAAGTGGCCGAGAAGATCCAGTATTCCTCAGGCATCATATCTCCCTCCTCCAACAGGGTGGTATCGAATACCTCCAATGGCATGGGTTGCACGGTGGCAGCATTGACCTGCCATATTTGAATTGATCAGTTGTATTCTATATAGTATATATATATCTTGGAATACTTACGCTGAGCACGCAGGCGACAGCAAAGAGCGCAAGCAGTGTGAACTTCATGTTTCCAATTCCTAGAGACTTCTCTATGGGCCTGGCCGATAAATGGGCCTTTTTATAGAGCTCCGTGCGGTGTTTGCTCCGATAATACTGGCAGGTACTCAATTTATATACATATATAGCCGGGGCAATTGAACAACTCAAGAGTGTTTGCCATTTATCTAACTGTCTATCGATCTATGTATATAATCGCCTTTGTGTATACCCCACACAGGTGGGTTTAGAAAATGCACCTGCGGGTATTTGTGGCATTGTGGTCTTATTTTGGCTCTCGCTTCTCAGCGGCTTTCGGGCATATCAGTTGATGAATTGAATTGAGTTTAGTGATAAACAGCAATCGGCTTTTCGACGGTGGCCAATGTATCTCAGTTGGTGGTAAAGGCGCAATTGAAAATAACTTATCAGTGCCTCGTGCATAATGGCGAGCACCTATTGATGTCTGAAACTTTCAATTCAATCAGAAATTATCTTTAATTATTTCCACAGGCTTAATTAATATGCTGTTGGTATTGGTTAAGGCCAAGGTTTAAGCGCTTTAAATAATCCCAGCAGTTATAACCAGTAATTCAATTTCGGCTAGAACATTTCGGGAATTGATTATCATCAGTATTCAAAGATGTTTGACAAACTCGGCTTAAGGCTCTTAAGACGGTGTTTTCAACCAATTCTCAAAAAATTTGTTGACTCGATATTTTGGATCGTGTTTTGGCTAATTTCCAGACTTTAAGATATAAAGGTATCTCTAGGATACAAAAGTGCATTAAAGATACAAAAGTATCTCACAGAAACGAAAGTGTCTCAAAAGTAAAAAAAAGTATGTACATCATTCCAAAGATACAAAAGTATCTCAAAGATACAAATGTAGATAAATGATACGAAGTATACAAAAGTATCTCTCAGATACAAAAATGTCTCAGAGATACTTAAGTTTCTGCTAGATACATAGGTGCCTCAAAGCCAGAAAAGTATCTCAATGATACGAAAGACACATGAAGACCATATGTTGCTTTACCGGCATACATTTTGAACCAAAAACCATCCAATATGATATATTGAAAACAAGGTTAAGACTTCGCCTTTCGTTGGATTAAAGTGTGTAACGACTGCAGCATCTATCATACTCTCTGGAATATAGTGTTGTTCGACTCCCAGTCAGAAATTTAGATAAAAGTAGCTTCATAATGTTTTAATTGAAGGTTCCTCAGAGCTGAATCAACGCGAATTCTGGAACCCTTAAATATTAAAGAATGGCGTTGTAAAGGATTCTAACATATGTCAACCTCGTTTACTTCTTCACATTCAATGGATCCATGAAGTATTACCCCAGAAAAGAAAGCTCTATACTCTCGAGCTACCCCCTACAATTAGTTAGTCTCACCCGTGTCGGGCTTGGGGGACCACGGGCCTTTGTTGATAAAGGAGAGCCATGGGTGTGTGGACCCGTACCTAGGAATAGAAATCCGCAAAGCCCGGCGGGCGTATTTTTTCAACTTCAGATGGAATTCTTAATGAAAGTAAAACTCGATGAAATATATTCAAATACAGAGCATAGTCGAATATAAGCCCGAGGAAGGAAGGACAATACAAAATCCTGGAACTTCATTTTTATCCGAAGTTTGCCATATATAGAAGGTCGTAGACCCGCGTAAATGTTCAGAAGGAAAAAATAAATCGCTGTGAGTCCGTGCATCTGTCTCTACGTCCATCTGATCGTCTGTAAGTCCGTCTGTATATCCGTTTGACCTTTGTTTGTAATGAAACCCGGCCCCTCAGTTTTTGAGCAATTTTGGATGCAATTTTGTCGGAACCGGGCGGATCGGAGCACTATATCATATAGCTGGCAAACCACTAAAAGCCAATTTTGTCCTTATTTCTCAAGTTTTTCATGATGTTAAATTGAAATTTGACAAACACTTAACTTTAATCGTAGACGTGCCGAAGAAAATCATTCCTTACTCTCAGTTTTCAGAATTTCAGATACGAGAGAGATTCATTTTTCTAAAATATCATAAATAAAAAACTTGTTTTTTAAGTTGAAATACCAAAAAAAATATTTATTTCATTTACAATAGAGTGTCAGAAAGTTATATTGGTTAGCAATAATATAAGTATTTCTCTGTGTTTCCATTGAGTTATTGGTTTATGTCAGATATTGAGAATAATATATATTGTATTCGTACATGTATATAGTTCATATGGTTTTGTTTTTCAGTTTTTCGGGTAACATATTCTATTTTATTTTTATTTAGGTTTGGTAAAATCGAACTTGAGTAAGTTGAGTTGAGTTTATTTTCGGTTTTGGAGTCTTTAGTTTATTTGTAGTTGTTGCAAGTTCTAACTGTTGTTTTCCGGGAGCAAAGGGAACACAGGGGGATAGAGTAGTAGTAGGAGTTGGAGTAGGAGTTGGAAGGGGGTTAGTGCCATTAACTTGCTAATTGGCCTATTTATAAAGCCATCGTAACTGCCAACTGCATTATCCGTTTCCCATGCAATCTTCGTAACATCCTTAGCCAGTTGTTGATCGAAATGGTTCGAAAACGAATTTAAAATTGGAATTTTGTTTAAGTTTACCGTTAAATATAATGCCATAATTTAAATTTAAATGCTACTTCAATTTCTCTTTTCGTTAATCTTAAGTAAAATTGAATCAAATTCCTCAGTGCTTGCAGTGCATATCGTACTTAGTTATCTTCAATTGGTTTCTCCAGTAAACCTTATGCTTAAGAACTAACAAAAAATAGTACCATACATTAAACATATATATAATATTATAATATTATTTAGGGGTATTTTTAAACATATAATCATGTGTCTATATTACAGTTTGTGTGTGTGTATAATATATATATATATATATAATACAATAAATTATTAGTCATGTTGTGGTATGTGTAATTTCTGGGGGTTTCGTTTATTATTTACAATTTACAGTTAAGCAGTTTAGAACTTTTCGATAGAAATACTTTCAGACTTGCATAAGTTATTAGTTTTTCAGTTTTCATTATTTTCATAGTTTTCAATAAATTATAATAAATACAAGCATATTTCAACCGTGTTGTTGTTGTTGTGGTCTTAAATTCGTTGTATGAAAATCAAGGGAAACTCTATTAATTTATAGACATATAAAACACATGTTCAAAAATAATGTTAAAAAGATAAGCCTTTGTGACTGGATATGGTTTATGATATCTGAATTCATGAAGTAGAATTTCTACTGCTTTGAATCAAAAATAAAATTTCAATGATCTTTAATCAAAATAAGCTTAGAAATTATTAGAAAGAGTCGGTTTTATCGTTATAAATGTTCAGTTGGAAGATTTAGCCATATTTATTATCTGAAAGTAAGAAAACTCCACCCAAATTTCAAGTTTTGAACTAGAGTTGTAATTGAAGAACTAGCTAGACTCCTTTGAAAACTTTGAAAAAAAAGATCCATAAATTAATTAAAGATTTAAAATAAATTTATCAGATCACTGGTCACAGATCCAAGACATCATGAGTTTCCATCAGTCCTAGAACTCACCCATTAAACCATTTGTTAAAGATTCAAATCATTCATAATAATTGGAATTCAAAAAACTTAAAACATATCAACAAAGGTTTCTTCAAGAAAATAATAATGAAACAAGTAATATAGTTCCAGGAGAATTATCTAACCAGAGATACCATGTACGCAGATTGTAACATAATTATTTGAATATCTTTCAAAGATAATATTCGACCGTAATTAAGTTTTTAGATCAGGTTTACTTATAGCTTTCATGCTTGTTTGTATGCTAAATACCAAGGGGAATTTTCAAGTTTTTCACTTGTAGTCGATTGTTTGGTTTTACAAGGTGGAAAGGTGGAGAAGCGATGTGGAATATTTTTAAACGATATGTTCTTAATAGAGTGTCAATACTTCTATGTACCAAATTTAGCTACTCCAGCTTCAAACAGACAGACAGACAGACGGACACACTTTAGGTCAGACAGACGAACAGACAGAAGGATAGACGGACGGACAGAAAATCAAACTCATATATATTATGTGAATTCGGAGATGCCTATAATTACCCAAAAGTATTATACCATTTTTCCCATTTTCTAACTCCTCTTGACGTTGGTTTTCAAAAAAAACAGAGCAAAAAACTTACAATCATATATACATCTATATAAACATTTAAAACTTAAGAGCCCATTTCAAGTCAAATTTGGAATCAACTCAAAATGGTCTTCGTTAATTAATCAAAATAAACCAATTGAATAGTGTAAGATAATAATAATAAAAATAGAACTGATAATTACAAAAAGCATAATATGTTAATCTGTTCTTTATCTATAATCAAGACAGGGCCTCATCTTATCAAGGAAGTGATTTCCGTCAACTGTTGCCACTTGTTAAAAATAGAACTAAACATAGATGATTTAAAAAATACATATAAAGTTATGTATACCAACATAATTATATACAAATTATGTTAAAAATTATACAACATCAACTAAAAGAACTATAGAATTCAGAAGGATTATGTGTAAGCTATGGGTGTTTATATGTCGTTTGAAAATGTGTTGTATCCATGAATTTTTGGGCATTTCAATCTAATATTTATTTCAGACGTCTGGGAGAATAGGTGTGGTTTTACTGACATAGCTTCAAAATAGATGGACTAGTCTACAGACACGGACAGACAGGCGTAGAGCGATACAGACAGACAGACGTCAACAGACAGGCAGATAGACGGACAGACACACAGACATAAATATAGAAAAGATAGATTGTCATACAGATAGAAAGACATTTATACCGACATATAGACATACAGACATACAGCCAGACAAGGTAACATAATGCATATTTCACCTTTTGCTATTTTAGCCCGTTATCGGACACTTTTGAGTCTTATAACTTCGGTGTATATTATCCGATCATTCTGAAATTTTTAGGAATAGTTGATGATCGTCATTGGGAGCCTCGGTGGTCCAGTGGATAGCGCACTGTCCCGCCAAACAAGAGGTGCGAGGTTCGAGTCCCGCTCATGCCTTTAG
>JBANCY010000250.1:6369-48465 GCA_037040045.1 Phorticella flavipennis | reverse complement strand
TCTGTCTGTCTATCTGTCTGTCTATCTGTCTGTCTATCTGTCTGCCTATCTGTCTGTCTATCTGTCTGTCTATCTGTTTGTCTATCTGTCTGTCTGTCTGTCTATCTGTCCGTCTATCTGTCTGTCTATCTGTCTGTCTATCTGTCTATCTATCTGTCCTGTCTGTCTGTCTGCCTGTCTTTTCGTCATAAAATTTCACTGATATCATTTCAATTTGTCGGCTTATGTTTTAATTTAGAGTATCAAGAATGCATCCAACAATTCTTTACCTGACTATCTCATGCTATGTGTTGTTTTCTGGTTTTTATTTTTATTTTTTATTTGTTTTATTTTTATTTTTATTATTCTTTATTTCGAGTAAAGCGCACAAATATAAATACCACAAATAAATACAATACGAAATATAAAATTCCGGCAATATTTTACATATACCTCACGTCCCACGTGCATGGCAGTATTACAGGGCTTTGGTTTTTCGGGATTGCTGTATGTATTATATTATATTCTGTTTCGTACGGGTATGTCGAATACATTCCATTTACTTATATACGATACAGAGAACATACTTATATAAATATGGCTTTGCTGTTAAGTATAAAACGCATAACAAAATCTCAGCCAATTTTTGGTATTATTGGCGCTGAATTTGTGCCAGTGTCTGTCTGTCTGTCCCACTGTCTGACTGTCTGACTGTCTGACGGTCTGCCTGTGTGTCTGTGTGTCTGTCTGTCTGTCGGATTGTCTGTGGCAGCGACAGCTTTGCACGTCGTCTTTGGCTGTGGCAACAGTTTGTTTTGGGGGCGGCGGCTCGTCACTTGCCACAGAGGGAGGGTTACGGCTAGGGCTAAGTCGTGTCAATATCTCGGCTGCCTTTTGGTATGTACTTAAAAAACAAATGTATTCATGCAGCATATAGACGTGTGTATATACTCTATACCCTATACTGTACATTGTATACTCTAAACTCTACCCTCTGCACTGTATGTTGCAGTCTGTATTTATTTTATATTTGTTTCTCCGTCGACATTTGTCTCTGTTGCCCGCGACCTTTGCCGGTGGTGTCGGTGGCGGCGTCGGTGTCGGTGGCCATGCGCGTCTTTAGACAATGACAGTGCCAGTAATATTGATGCCTTTGAAGCGTGCCCCTTGGTATATCATGTGCCACCACAGCAGTGCCATGTGCTGTGCTTGAGGATGTAATGCCCTCGCCATGGGCAAAATCCCAAAACACTTGACCGAAGCGAGCGCATGTAAAACACTAAAGAGTCAAGCCATGTCGGGGCAAGATGTTCATGGGGCGAGCACGACATAAATTAGGACAGCCTGCTCCTCCATTGGCTTCATTCTCCTCCCTTCTAGCATTAAATTTTAGCTTAGGATGGCAGCTGGAGGAGCAGTCGCAGCACCATCAGCGTCGGTGGCCAGTGCCAGAAATTGTGCGGCAACGTAGTTTATCAAAGTGTTGGCAACAGCACCACTTCTACTTAACTTGCCGCCAATTCCGTATCCTTACAGAATCGAATCGAAGGCTTTATCTATCGGAGACACATGGTTGACTGAATTAAGCAAGAACACTGTGCAACACCAGATTTGTGCAATTTTGAACTACGGCGAAAGATATAGCTGTGCAATAAGAGAATGCAATTTGGAATAAGTAATTTATATCTTATGTTATTATTATTATAGGGCCATAAGAACCCCTTCGGGTCAAAGCCTGAAGAATTATTTTCGTTTATTTCTGCTTCCTTCACTGAAGAACTTTTTTTACGTGGGTGGATTTAAAAATACTACGCCACAACCCAGTTTTTCTAGGAGGGTCATGCCTAAAGGCATGAGCGGATCTCGAACTCGCACCTCTTATTTAGCGGCCTTGTCCACTGGTCCACTGAGGCCCCCATACCTTATGTACTACAGATCTTATGTATACTGCTCCGAGAAGCTTAGGGCCTCCAAAAGAGCCTTCCAACAAGCACTTCTTACCATATTGACTTCAGTTATCTGTCTTTATAATGTCTGACTATCTGGCAATTGGCCAGATGTGGTGGAGAGGATATCGTGTGTTCATTGATTGATGTGGGAGATTTTACGGTATATGGTTGAGATTACAGGGATTCTAATTCAGGAGCTCTTATTTGGTGGGACAATGCATTATCCGGGGCCCCTTATATTCCAAATCTACTGATATTAAAAGCTTTAGCTTGTTCAGTGCTTCAGTAAGCTTCGAAAAGAGTGTTAAATTTTCGGAAATAACACTGTCTTTAAACATTTAAGATACATTTGTTACGTTCTTGCAATAGCAAAATTAGTTACAATAGACAAAAATATGTTGTATATCTCCAGTTCATCAAATTTTAATAACAAAAAATGTAATTTACCCTGTAACCAAACTCAAATAATACAATAAACCCAACTCATTCGCAGTAAAACACGAATATTGTGAAATTAAAACCAAACTTTTGTGTTTATACAGGAAAAAACGAATACGCCATGTATTCCATGTTTATGTCTAAAATTACTCATACGCACTGTATATCCATGTCCTTGTTAAAGGTTGACGTTGTCGCCGTGGTTCAAAATATTACTTGTATTTCAATATATATTATAGATACTTAATAGAATTCTTTGAAAACAAAAATTAATTATTTGAAAAATCTAAAATGATGAGATTCTATAGATAGATATTGAGCAGATGGCATTGTTCAAACTGAGTCTCACATGTACCATTTTGGTGTTTAATATGGGAACAATTTAATAATTTCGCACTCGTAAAAGCTATGTTCCCCAGCTGACCGATTGACACACAGACGACAGATGACAGATGGCAGACAGACTGACAGACAGACGGCCAGATGGACGGAGATGACATATAATAAGTTAGCTACTTGTTTTGATCCGAAACGTTTGTCACATTTCCCGACAAAATTATAGTTGGCACTGTTTATGGGCTGCTGGCACTTCTTCAAAGAGGGGCAATTTAATGTATATGTGAGCATGGTCAACACAGACTAATTGCACTTAACAAGCCAAAAGAAGTAAGCAGAGAGATATTCGGAAGCGGTAAAAAAACCTAGATAGATGTTCGCGCTTTTTAGCGCTCGACTCAGAAATACCCTAAATTGAACCGAGCTTATGAATAGGTGTTGCTTTATTTACTAGTATATTCTGGAATTAGGGCCCTCGGTGGATCAGTGGATGGCGCACTGTCCCGCCATACAAGAGGTGCGAGTTCGAGTCCCGCACATGTCGATAGGCATGACCCTCCTAGAAAAACTAGGTTGTGGCGTAGGACTTAAAATCCACCAACGTAAGAAAAAGTTATTCAGTGAAGGAAGCAGAAAAAAAAGATAAATAGTGCTGCAGGCTTTGACCCAATGGGGTTGTAATAATAATAATTCTGAAATCTCTATTTATACTATAAAAACTTATATTTGCAACCACCTCTCGAGTGGTTACGCATCTATATATTAACCCATTACAGGTTTGATTGGGTTTTCCCTAATGCTAAAAACACATATTCGACAGTTTTTTTTTTAATACTTCCCCAGATTATATATTGAAACGCAGTCTTTCTTCCTTATCCATCAGCACATTTGTTAGAACCGGTCGGATTGTACAATTATATGGCCTGCTATAGAACATTATGTCTGTTTCGCGCCTGTTTTCTATATTTTTCAAGCTATTGTTTTGAAAATTTATCCAAGCCTAAATTTTTTTATTATCAATGAATTCACGGAATTTCAAAAGAATCGCAACACTATATCATATGCACAACCAATATTAAGTCGGGCTATCCACATATCCTATGTCTTAATCAATTGGATTGAAATTTCACACACTTACTGAGCAGTCGTAGAAAATTTAAATTCGTATATACAATATTTCCATATAATAGATGGTTGATATGATATGTACGATGTGAAATCTTCTCAGGAGAGACGATTCACTTCAGAAATTTACGTTACATTAAACAACATTTGAATATATTCAGCGAGCAAAAAGAAATAATAATATAGAACTTACCAGTCGAGCATGCTTTGCCTAGAAATACCCTATACATTCTAAGCAATTGTTGTGCTTTTGCTCGTACCGAAAAGAGCACATTTGAAATGCTCAAAATAGGCTTTTGTTTGGGATATAGCCTCATCATTTGAGCTAGATTTTTCTTCTTTCAAGCCATTTGTTGGAAAACAAAAGAAATCGACGGAGCGTGCGTTGGGCTCTGAGTCGGGGGCGGGGCTTCGCAATTCATAATGCAGTTCGGCAAAACCAAGAAATGTTTGGCACAATGCTAAAGTTAACATCTCTCTTAGCCATGTCGAATTGTTGTCTGAAAGAGGGGGCACTTCTGGGCAAAAGTCGACGTTGTGGGTTAGGAACAACCTTATTGTTGCCTGCGATTATAATGTCAATATGTGGCCATCTAATAAAGTATTATTAAATCGGCTTTTCAATAGAGAAATTTTATGTATATATACAAAATATATATAAATATCAAATATATAATATAGGTAATATATATATATATAGCAGACAAAATATATTTAAATGTCTGTTAAACACATTCAAATAAATTTATTATACCCATTTTATGTACTGTGAATGGGCAAAGGGTATGCAAATTACAGTGGAAACGAGGTGCTGGGAAGGGACATGGCTAGAAATGCCAAAAAAAGGAGAAAAACTGCATTTAGGGATTCGAAGTTTATATACCCTTGTAGAGTGCATGCCAAGCATTATGCAACTTGTTAAAATCTGCTAAAAATCTGATTAGTTTAGATTTATTTTGTGTTTTTGCTGAAAATAAAGCAAATTTTTAATTAAATTTCAATACCTAGAAATTATTGTAGTTTCTACATATAGGAAATTGGGTACTCACTATATGCATTTTTTATAGTCTGTCACATCCTATGCAAAGGTTACGAATTTCATGTGTAAATTATAGTACAACGTGTAGGGTATAAAAATGATAACATGCTCCTAATGGACTTGACATGCAAATTGTCCTCATCTACAGTATCCCAAACGAGCAGAGACTGCCACAGAAATAACCAGCAATGGCCAATGGTCAGTCTAACCAAGGGAACATTGCTAGTAATAGCACGGAGAGTGGAGATGCGGACGGAGATGTGGACGATGTGGACGACGTGGAGATGTGGACGAGACTATGTCTGTGGCATTACAAATGACGACTGCTTGTATATTGATTACACTGTCCAGCAAAGTATATATTTCTCGTTGCATTTTCCTACAATTGCCCTAGCCCTGGTTGACCTAAAAATGTGTGTGTATGTGTGTGTGTGTGTGTGTGTGTGTGTGTGTGTGGGTGTGTTATGAGGAGTTAGCTTATTTTCTTTCATCTGTCTGCTTTTTTGCAAATTTGACTGGAAGTTTAAGGACATTTGGTGAATTTTGTTCTTGGCTTCAGATATCGTATGAATTGTGAAGATGCTGCAATTTTTGGCTACTTTTTGAAAGACGCATTCAAGAACAGAATATTTACAAATTGTCTACTCTGTTGTACAACCTAGTTTTCACTTTGTTTGTAAAAACCGGAAGCGTTATAGACGTCCAAAGGTCCAGAATGAAAAAATGAGCCATATCCATCTGTTCGTCAACCCGTTTGTTTATCTATATGTATGCCTCAATTTTTTAGTATACGACAATCAGCAATATGACGGTACTGGCTAGAACAGACCATTATATCATAAAACGGCCATAGTACTAAAAGTCAGTTTAGTCCATATTTCCCATGTTTTTATATCTATTGTATATAAAATGTTGTCTCACTTAAGTTTCTTTATTATCTATTGTTCCAACAAATTTAAAAAAGTTCATTCCATAAACACAAAAGTTATAGCCGATCTAAATTACTAAAGTGTTTGCAAAAAGGTCATGGAAAATAATGCTTTCAAGCTAGCTTATTCGCAAATCTTGCAAATCTTGTGCTTTATTATTATTATCTGGCCATAAGAACCCTATCGGCTCAAAGCCTGAAGCACAATTTTCCTTTATTTCTGCTTCCTTCATTGAAGAACTTTTTTATGTGGGTGGATTTTAAATCCTACGCCATCTTATGCTTTGAATTAAACAAAAAATACTCTTGGATGAGGCAATACAATTCGAATTGTTCGTTACCCTCCATAACAGATTTGAACAGCAGTCTTAAGTCTTTCAAATTAGCAACTCTTCATATTTTTTTGGGAATACAGTCGAACTTCCCTATGATGAATCTTGATGAGACCAGAAAATCACTTCAATATAAAAAAATTATATTTATATACAATGAAATTGGAACGAAAAAGTTGTCTGTTTGAAATCAATTCATAATAGGGAGAACTTCATGGTATAAAAGTTCACTTTGGAGAATTTCGACTGTATATATTATTATACTCATATACCATATCATACCATAATATATACTATATATTGATATTAATTAACTTGATCCAAATTCAATTAGAACATTGAAAAATCTTTACTCTTACCATTTCAGTTCAGTTCAGAAATGTTGTAGCACAGTGTTATTGATTATCCTGAACTGAAGGTTTTTGCTCTTGACTGCCACATCTGCCGTACAGCAAATTGGATTGAGCAAACAATTGAACTGAGGCACCGAAATCGCCAGTTAACTACGTCCAGGGACTGGTACGCAAATTATTGTATTTTTATTTGTTAACACTTACAGTGGGATAACATGGACGGGATTGGACGGAATTGGACGGGATTCGAGTGGATTTATAGTTTTTAATATAAGTATTTTAACTCTATCAATTTGATTGGTTATGCTGATGTTTATTCCGGAGCTGTTTGGCCATTTAAAAAGATTAACACACAATTTGGGCTGTTTTCCGGGTTCGAGTTGGACCGAGGACCGACCTACCCGATCACCATTGTCAGCAGCTGCCGATGGAGAAGCTGCTGAGGTTAGCAAATGAGGCTGTTACCAATTATGTGGCATATCTGGCCGACTGGATGTGGATGTGGATGAGGATGAGGATGAGGATGAGGATGAGGATGTGTGGATGGTTATTGTGTATTCCAAGAGCCAACTGAGTGGCAGCACTGCTACTCCTACTCCTACTCGGCCTACTCGGTTCGGTCCGAATCGTTTATTATTGTTTACAATTTGCTATAGTGGGTAAGAAGAAGAAGAAGAACAAGAAGTTCGTTCTCCTTTTGGTTGTCATAAAATAGGCTTAGGCTTGGCTTACTTAATTCAATCGGAGCCTTTCGGTGACACAGAAATGGACTTGAATTTTGTTAATTGAATTCCAGTCTTTAAGACTCACAAAATAAGACTTGACAGTTATGTATGCTTTCAACTGGATTTGAAGCCATTTTGGGTCCTTGTGAAAGAGTAATAATGTCGTCCAGCCTCGTAGGGCCCTGGAGATGCTACACGAAAACTGGTAATAAATGGCCATGTATATATATATATATATACAGTCGAACTTCACTATAATGAATCTTGACGGGACCAGAAAATCATTTCATTATATAGAAACTTCATTTAACAGAAATTATAGATAAATGTATTTAAATTGGAACGAAAAAGTTGTGTGTTTGACATCAATTCATAATAGGGAGCACTTTATTGTATAGAAATTCACTATAGAGAAGTTCGATTGTATATACATATATATCTATATGTAAGATGGTATACAGAATTCATTTGCTTCGAATTTTGTTATTATTGTAAATTGGCAAGAAAAAACTTTATGAGAAACGGAAAGCACAGACATTTGTGCAAGAAATATCATAATAGGGTCATTCCGTGTGATGATTTGCCTCTAAGCAGTTTCTATGGGAAATTTGTTTTCCTATTTTTTTTTTTTTTGAGTCAGCTCGAAATTTGAATTTTTTTTGTTGTTATTTTTTGAGCGTGAATTTGTATTAAAATGTACATTGAAGCACAAAGGTCTTCAAAAAAAATACGCTTACTTATTTAACACTTTTGCATAGATTTCGAAACATTTTATGACATATTTGAAATCAATAAATTGAAACGATTTTGAAATTGTACATTTACTAGGAGCCAAAAGAGCACTACGAAGAGATACACTAATTTCTGAAAAACTGCCAAAAGTTGTTAATTTTCAAAATAGATTCATAACTTTGATAGTCAAAATCATAAGCGACTGTCCAAAATAGCATATGTAGTATGTTTTTAGCTAACGATGCTGTGCGAAAGTTTTTTAATGTATACTCGTATCTGTTCTAGGTTAAATTTGCTGATTCTACTTTAAGGGTTACAAGGGTTTTGAGGTCCGAAAAATCATCTATATTTACTTTTTAACACATAATAAATGGATTTATATATTCAAACTGTTGAAAATAAGAGCCACATTGGAATATTTTGTGAATATCATCGGTGAGTAAGAATGAATATAGCTCGTGATTAACGGAGGGATTAAAAATACAAAAAAATATATTTTTGGAAAAGTTACAAAAAAAAAAAACAGTATGATTTTAGATCTGAGTTACAAAAAATAGTTGTTCATTCTTTCCAAATAAACTGTGAAAAATTTGAAAAGAATCGCTTTACTGGTTTCTGAAAAATCATGACCAACGACTTTATAAAAGATGTTTCGAGAAAAACATTGTCAAAGATTGAATCAGGTACAAAACCTATATAGGCCTTAGAGTGGCCGCTCACCCTAAGATTCTATCTTTTACACGTTTATAACGATTGTCTTGAAACTTTCAGAAAATATTCTAGACATAAATCGATCTTTTGACATTTCAAAACCCTAAATGGTGGCAACCCTTAAATAAGTGCACCTAATAAAATGTTTTAATAAGCTTGAACTATATGAGACTATATATCAAATTTGGTATAGTCTTTTTGATTCTGAGATGAAGACAATTGAACAGTGAGATGAGAGAGTTATTATTATTATTGTATAGACATAACAACCCTCTAGGGTCAAAACATGAAGCCCTATTTTCCGTTATTTCTGCTTCCTTCACTGAAGAACTTCTTGGGTGGATTTCGAATCCTACGCCATAACCTTGTTTTTCTAGGAGGGTCATGCTAAAGGCATAAGCGGGACTCGAACTCGCACCTCTTTTTTGGCGGGACAGTGCGCTTTCCACTGGACTACCGAGGCCCCAGAGAGGAGAGAGTTACACATGACTAAAGTGACTCGAATGTTGGTGCAGTTTCTGAAGATATATGATACATACATACACTCACTCAAGCTTATTATGCCCTTTTTCTTAAAGATTTTCAAGGGTATTCGGTATACAAATTACCTTGTTTAACCAGTGCTGGTAAGGGCTTAATATACATATATGTATTTATTCAGGGTTTAATATTGAATAGCTTGGAATTTCATAATAATTCTGTGACAATTAATTACACATAATTCTAGCAAAATAAGCCTGCTATTTACAGTGTATTTTTCTAGTCGAGTTCGCTTGAATAAAGTCACCTGTTTCCTATTTCCTATGGATTCTATGCTGTGGATTAATGTTTTCAAGAGTCTCGTTTATAATTCATCTGTCAAGCGTTATTGTGTCTGCCAAGGTGTGAATGCTTACATTGAAGTGTGAATTTACAAAAATTGCTGATTCATATTCCTGATTAAGCCAACAAAATGGAAACGAATATGAAAGCTACTGACACACAAAGTTATTATTTATAAGACTTACCCGAACGTCCGTGTAGGACGACGAAAGATG
This sequence comes from Phorticella flavipennis, assembly GCA_037040045.1. Taxonomy (NCBI): domain Eukaryota; kingdom Metazoa; phylum Arthropoda; class Insecta; order Diptera; family Drosophilidae; genus Phorticella; species Phorticella flavipennis. The sequence goes on along the minus strand of JBANCY010000250.1, from coordinate 38,781 downwards.
ACAGATTAGCTACGTATTTTCAGGCACTTGGCAAAAAGAAAAAAAACATAAAAATATAAAGAATAACCATCCTGTCTGTAGGTCTGTCTGTCAGATTGTTTATCTGTCCATCTGTCTGTCTGTCTGTCTGTCTGTCTGTCGGACTGTTTTGTAGGATTGCACGTTTCGGCATCGCCGTCCTGGGGTATACCATAGTTGAGCATTTTCAATGTTGTTTTCCAGGCATTCCTTGGGATTCGCTTGATGCGCATTGTAAACATTCCTGAATTGAATACAAGCATAACTTTGTAGCTCTCTACCTTATAATGAAATACTATTACAAGTCATTCGGTTTCACTAACATTGTTACCTCATGGCATGCCGCAGTCGCCACATTTTCGTAGGGAAACTAATTATATTTTCAATTAAAATAAAGCAACCCGGGCACCGACCGAGCTGCGTTTTTCGTTAGCCCCGGCACGAGTTACGGAGTTGGAGTTACGGAGCGTTGGTTAAGTACAAAGAGCTGAATAACTGGCGACGCCGACGACGACGCCGACGACGACGACGGTTGCAGGCTTTCACGCCCAACGCATTGTCTAGTCCGGACTAAAGGACTACGGACTACGGACTAAAGGACTACGGACTAGCGGACTAGGGGACTAGGGAACTGTGTACTATGGACTAGGCTTAGCAGCCGCCTGGGGAGCTCGAAGAGGCTTTGATTCGCTTTGCCAATCGCCAGTAGGAATAGGAATAGGAATTGTTAGCTCCGCCTGCCGCCTCGCTGAACTAAGTCACAGCCAAGGAACAGTTTATTAAGCAGACACAAAGTCAGCAAAAAAATTTAACAGAGACACAAAAAAAAAAAAGAAATCTCTTCAGAAATTTCAGTGTGTCGCAACTTTTTTTTTTTTTTAATATATTTGTCAAAATATGACAGTTAAGATAAGTATTGACAACGGGCAGATACCCTGCTTAAAGGAACTTAAGATATGTATCTCTATCTTAACACCTTATCGGTCTAAGCTTTCCCAAGCTAACCCATCTACTGTAACTCCATAGTTTAGTCTCTGACATCATCTCCTGACTGTTTTCAATCACTTTTCCACACCTACAGGGTATCAAATAGCACATCAGTCAAGCGCAGAGAAAAATAAGCGAAAAAATATATAATATATATAACAATGTGAAACGATTACCGCTTGATGCTGGGTTGCATTCAAAACTCCTTCCGCCGAGCCCCGAGCCCAACCGAGCTGTCAACAAGGAATTCTCTTTGTGTATTACGCGTGGTTTGCGTAAAGCTATTCGCAAGACCGGATTCTTTACACGGCATTGGTTCCTCGTGATTTGTCTCCACAAACTCGACATTGAAAAGCGGCATGAATTGGATTTGCAGGACTAAATGAAGATTTCTCAGAAATGCGGCGAATGTAAGCTTGGTATATCGATACAAGGGCAAAAAATATCGCTTTTCTGGGGGCTATTATAAAGTTGACTACAAAATGTTAACAAAAAACTAGAAAACGATTTCAATTTTGATAAATCTAAGACCATATTTTATTATATATGGCCATAACAACCCATTAGGTCAGAGCCTGAAGCACTGTCTTTTTTCGGCGTCCTTCACTGAAGAACGCCACAACCTAGTTTGCGCTATACACTGGTCCACCGAGGCCCCAAGACCATATATATGATTATTATTATATATACCTTTATTTTAAACATTTTCCAGCGTATAGCTTAGTCGTTATGCGCTTTCCTAAATGTTAATTTAATTTAAAATTGTTCGCTCAGTGTATATGAATATGTAAAGATTTTTGATCAGGGTTGAAAGGTGAATGGTGAATCGTTAGTCATCTAACGGTTTGAAGTGGTTGATTTCGCAGAATGTAAGTGCTAAATTAAATTTGATTGGCATTTTGAAGACTCTATACCCTTCATACCCTGTAAAAAAAGCTCGACACATTTTCTGATATATATTTTGTTTTTTTATCGACATCAAGAAGTGCCATATCCAGAGCTATAAAGAATTGATATATTTACTACCGATATAAATGATTACAGAAGGAAAATGTCGAGTCTCTGTGCTTGGATTCTTTGAAAATAATCGATTTTATTAACTAGATGGAAATATAGGTATTTTAATTTGGGATTATATCTTTTCAAGAACTTATTGGTTCTTTTCGGTTTTCAACTACTGTCGGAGTGCTATTATATCATCAAGAGTGGTAGCGATATTGTCCCCAAAATTATATAGATTTTATCGATTCTTTTTTATGTATTCTGTCAAAATGTTGCAGAACCCTTTTCTTGAAGATAAATCTTAAAGAACTTCAAGAACTTATGTTCAGAGCAGATAATCAGTTGATTGTTCATATATACACTCTCGAAACACTATCAAGCATAGTACTGAAACCGACTAGCAATGGATTAAGTTAAGGTTCCGAATTGGATCAGGATATACTAATTTTTTGGCTTATTTTTCCTATCCTGTGTCTTCGGTGGGGTGTAACTTGCTTTTTTGTCATGATTTTTATCTATTTTAAGAAAATCCCGAGTTCCATCTCTTATCTTTTTGGATCATAATAATATCTTTCTGGTGTTATAACATTTTTAAAGCTTTAATAAACAAATCACAAAATATCAAACATCTCTCCCAATTTCCAAAAAATTCACGCTTAATTGCTTGATTTCGCCAGTTATGAAAAGGTCTAGAAAAATATTTTGATGCTTGAGTTATTGCTAGGCTAGGCATCATTATAACATATTATATTATATTGCGTTGAAAGGGCACAACTTGTGATTGTGCTTGAATAATAATAAACCTTTTGTATTCGATAGACCAATTGTTGAAACTTTCTTGGCAGAATGATTAACATGGACGGATGGGCAGGCAAATTGATAAAAGCTTTCATAATATCCGGGATGACAAAGCGGGAAATATTATATAGAATATTATTATGCGACGTGGATACACCACGTCGTACCCAAACAGAGAGAACTTTACGGGAGTAACAATGTTTTTTTGTTAGTATAGAGGATGGACTTAAATGCGTGGTATTTGCAAGTCTGTCAATTGCGAGTCAAGCAGCCACAAATTGTTGTTGTAATTGGCCTGTTGCCGGTGTTAGAGCAAATGGGGCAAGCAACTGTCGCACGCACGGCATGGCATGATGGGAACAGGACGTGGCACGGGGCAAGGCATGGTGTACACACACACACCATGCACACACACCATGCACACACACACAAGTGGGTGCCGCAATGAATGTAGCACATTTTATATTGACTTTGCGTTGACAATTAGTGTTCCGTAGGTGGAGGCGGAGGCGGCGATGGAGGCGGTGATGGAGGCGGTGGTGGAGGCGGCGGTGGAGGCGGCGGTGGAGGCGTAGAGATAGACAGTGACATGCCCCAGAGCTGACCGCAGAGCGCGCCGTTGCGTAAATGTTACAGCAATACGCGGTTTTGCAGTTGAGTGAATTAATCCGTGCTAGCACAACGAACACGGCACGGAGCTGGGCCGGGACTAGGCCAGGACTAGGCTAGGACTAGGCCAGGACAGGCCGGGACAGGCCAGGCCGGAGCAGAACCCACCTCTAGCCGGGACAGACTGGCAGACTGTCAGACGCACACGCACACACATGGGCACGCATAAATACAGGGTATATACATATATAGTATGTGCCGACAAACACCAAAAAATACACAAAGTGAGAGACCCTCATACAATACAAGAACAATTATCATGTTTAAATGTTGCATCTGTAAGCGTTGCCGTTTGCCGAGCACCGTTTGCCGTGCGCCGTTACAGGAAAATGCAGCCGAGCATTTTCCCATTTCCAGCAAACTGAATTTTGGCTTTTATTGCAAATTGTTACAACGAGACACACGAAAAGTGTCATTTCCGCACCTGACGCAATTTACAAATCAACGCAAATTTCTCAAATGCCAATCCACAGTGTCCACCATTTTCAATCAACTGCCCCGAAATTAGCACTGCTTCAGTCCTCCCCACCTGTCGGACCGTTCCTCTATCTGCCCGCCTGTGTGTCAGCATCCGTCCATCTATCCATCCGTCCATCTGTCTGTTTCCCGTCTTTGTTTCACCGTTGTGTGTTTATTTAAGCTGGTTTGTTGTTGGTCAATGTTGGAATCATCAATAAATTATAGGCGAATAATGGCGAACACTGGTTCCGCTGTAATCAGCCTTCAATACTGCCACGCCCACGACACGCCCCGACCTGCCCCGCCCGCCTACCACTATCATAATGAGAATTAAATACCAAGAACCGCAGCTGGAAAATAATGCATTTTTCATCTCACGGTGCGTTTTTGGTAAAACCATACAAAAAAGAAAAATAAAGGATAAAAATTAAGCTGCACGTCGAAAATTTCGGTTTTTGAATGAACGTTAACGCTTTTAATAATTTTTGGAAAACGAACTTATTGTTCAACCTGCATGGCCCAACAACAGGCATAAGTTGCCCCTAGCCAATAATCAGATCGTCTGACAATAACACAACTGATTACCGAAATCAATACATGAAGTGTTCGCCGAAAGGCTCTTTTCTGGCGGCTCCCGGCTACTCGGAGCGGTATACGACTATGTTTCCTATGTACCGGAGCACTGTTTTATCCGAATCTGCCTAGCGGGCATTATGCAAAAACTTTGGGAGAGTTTGCGCCCGCCTAACTTTGGTCTGATTTGTTTTAGAACGAAGATTAGCACAAGGCTATAACCCAAATTTCACTTAGTCCTTAGCCACTTTCCGCTTAATTTGCTCGAGGCAGACATTCCCTTTGATAATGCTGCCACCATCGGAGTCCTACAATTATCATTCCCCCCAGTTGGCTGCAAATGTCGTCCAGGCATATTTTAATAGTCTTTCTGATTGAACCAGCAGGTGCAGAGCAACCTCCTGTGGTGCAAATCTATGCCACAACCTTGGACCAACCAACACTTATTTGAGTATGACTTTGGACACGTCGCAGAGTTTTGGGATTCACATTGAAGGTGACAACATGTCGCAAAAGACTATGCCATTTGGATTGAGTTCTTATCTTCTTCTTATACGGCATACAGTTTATGATATCGTTTCCCTCATTACCGATTGTCTATGGTCTACACGCAATCCAGTCCTTCAACACTATTAACGAGTTTCTCCACAAGCAGATTATTATTACTATTATATAGCCATAACAAACCCGAATAGCTTTTTTTAAGTGGGTGGATTTTAAGTCCTACGTCACAACCTAGTTTTTCTAGGAGGGTCTTGCCTATCCACATGAGCGGGACTCGAACTCGCACCTCTTGTTTCGCGGGCCAGTTCGCTATACATTGGTCCACCGAGGCCCCTATAAGCAGATACAATGACTATTTCCAAAACCAAGATTTGGTTGGTTTTATCAACCATTTGATGTCAAATCAACTTAATGTTGAGCTAACTGAAACCCATATTTTCGACAACAAGTGCAAAGCGCACTGTCCCGCCAAATAAGAGATCGTGGGTTCGAGGACCACGTATGTCGATAGCACAACCCTCCTACGAAAGGAGAAATTAGGTTGTGGCGTAGATTTAGAATCTTCTGTGAAGGAAACAGCATTATTTCTATGCTTCAGGCTATAAGCCTATTGAATTTTTATGGTGCGAGTTCGAGTCCCGCTCATGTGGATAGGCATGACCCTCCTAGAAAAACTAGGTTGTGGCGTAGGACTTGAAATTCACCCACGTAAAAAAGTTCTTCAATGAAGGAAGCCAGAAATAAAGGAAAATAATGCTTCTGGCTTTGATCCAATGGGGTTGTTATGGCCATACAATAATAATAATAATGCTTTAGAAAAAACCTCGATTACTCGATTTGAATTTAATTTAATTAAACATTTTATTTGTGGATCATATAAGAAATTTCAAAATAATGTGGCAAATATCAATCAAACGTTTATGTGCTTGAATGGGACCATTTCGCACTTTCCGGACGCGGGAGTGGCTTGCTTGATTCCGTTCCGGAAATTTCGATGTAAAAGATGTACCCCGCATTGGTCGACCTGTTACTAAAAAAAGTCGCTGAAATTTTCCAACGGATGGAGCAAGGCCGGCGCACGGAAACTGTCAGAAGATAGCGGAGGCACTAAACTTCAAACATCTGAATGAGTTTGGAATCATCTAACAAAAAAAAAAAAAAAAAACTGGCAACTCGAACATGCAGGCGTTTATGGTCAAAGGTCACAAATGACATGAAATCCTGGCTTGAAGCCAAACAAGGTTAGGTTGAGTATTTGGTGGGATTGGTAGCGAGTTGTCTATTTGGTCCTGGGCTGTGTATTACTCAGACATTTGAAGGAAACAATAGCGACCAGAATTGACTAACAGGAAGGTAGTTATACTCCATCATGACAATGCCAGGAAACAAACATCTTTGATGGTCTGAAGCAAATTGACGTAGTTCCGTCGGTGTTTTGATAGTCGAAATTTTGGAGGCGCGCTACAAATCACTTGTTCAAGTTGTGCTGATAAATCCATGAGGTCATACACCAATGGAATTATGGAAATACCCGTAAAATGCCAAAAGGCTCGATTGAAAATATTTTTAAATAAAGACAATTTTTGTTCAAATATTTATCGGGAAAACCGCGTTGACTTTTTGTTTTAAACGATTCCATATTAATAATTATATTATTAATTCCGTTGAATTTGAGTTAATTTATAAACCACATTCACTTTCGCCCATGGGCGAATTGAAAAGGGAAATATATGAATTGGGAAAAAGGGAAAACACAATGCTTAAACAAACCTCGGCTTGTAGCACTGCTCTTTACATAACCGTCGGCATTTACAGACAATATAATTGAGTCCAAATTGATTTGCAGTAGTAAAACTCAGATATAAATCTTACTTTTTTCATTAATGTTAACTTTATTACACTTTTTTACTATTTACAATTGATTTAATTTCATTTTATTCGAATCTTGATGTTAATTCATTTAAAAAACCATATCAAAACCGCATTGACTTTCGCCAAAGGCTGAATATATGTTACGATTCTACAAAACAAGGAAAAATATATATGTTTTTTTATAGTTAAACACAAACTTCTGCTTGCAGCGCTGCCGTCGGCACTTACACAATCCGAGCCTATAATTAAATTATAATTGATTTGCAGCGCGTCGGCCGAGCCAAATTGAAATGCCAAATTTTGTATCTGGTTGTACATAAGTTTTGGATAAGCTCACGTCCCGATGCGCCTGATAGGCAGAGTCACGAGCTCAGGAAATCGGAAATTGCCGATAAGCAAGTCGAAGTGTACGAAAAGGCCCAAAGCTCCATTGTACGGGAATGTTATGTATAAACTGTTTACACGACAAACTTGGCCTAAAACAGCTATTGGCACAATTGATTACAAGCGACAACAAGTGATTGGCAACAGGAGATGGTCGTGGGGACGGAGTTGGGCCCCGAGATGGAGATGGACGTGGAGATGGACGGGGATGTCTTTACATCATTTCAACGGCCACAGACTTAGCAAAGTAAGCCCCATCTATCAGAAAGAGAGAAGGAGATGAATAAAATACAAAGGCTTAAAAGGGCGGGTCGTCAAGGGTCACGATTTATTTGCACATAAAAGAAATAAGTTCTTTATAAATAGTTAGTTTTGATAGGATAGTTACACACAGAAAACAATAAAAGAAGTTTGAGTTGTTTACTGATATGATATGCGGGAATTTTTTGGAATTGGGTAAGTACTATTAGATGTTAAGAGAAGTTGATACATTCCATGCTTAAAAATATTTTGTTTTCTAAATCTTTGGATATTTCCTATAGCTATAGATGCCAATCTGATTGGGCAGTGAAACTTATATCTTGAAGTGCTTGTTGACAAAATCGCGTAAGAGAGCTCTCTGAAAGTTTTTCGAACTAAATCAAGTAGTTTTTGGAAAAGAAATTAAAATAAAATAGATAAAACTAGATTAAAAAGGTGCGATCGAAATTCAGTTTAATAAAAGCGTAACTGTGTGAGGCCACGGTGGACCAGTGTATAGCGCACTGTCCCGCCAATCAAGAGGTGCGAGTTCGAGTCCCGCTCATGTCGATATGGGCATGACCCTCCCAGAAAAACTAGGTTGTGGCGTAGGACTTAAAATCCACCCACGTAAATAAAAGTTCTTCAGTGAAGGAAGCCGGAAATAAAGGAAAATAATGCTTCGGGTTTTGAACCGAATTGTTATGGCCATATAATAATATAAATGTGTAACCTAAAAAATACAGATATTTTTGGGTTAATTTTCTACGATCTTTCAATTGAAGAGCCCCTACTCAAAATGTCTATTGGAAAAGGCAATTATCTATTTATTTCTGAAAAATTTCTGTCTTCCAAAATTAACCTTAAATTTACATTAAACTATTTTAAAAAGGGTCTAGTTTCTTTGATTTTAAACGCTTTTCTCTTTGCACTGGAAAATTTACTGAAATTATTACTGGAGCTAATTTCTTAAGATAATAAAATCTTATATTATAAGCAATGCATTCCATTCGTATAGAATATAAGAATATATAATATGGTATGCTATATATCTTGGTAGAGCCTGCCGTTATATGCTTACATATATGTAAGCTTACATATGCTTACATCCTTCAGACGGTAGCAATACAAAAATAGAAAATGATCTCGATAAATAAAATCGTTCCATACCTTTGGGTTGATCGTTGCCGTCGGAAGTCGATATTGTATCGGTCGATCAAGTGGTTTAGTGGTAATTCGTATGAAATGAATCTCGGAACTGAATATAGTAAAAAAAAATACCATATAGAGTGTTCTCAGCTTCTATAATCTCTGAGTCAGCAAGGCAGCTTATTATGAATATATGTATATATTTTAAAGATTCTGAGATACCGATTTTCACTATACTATGATATCGGATAACTGTATCAAAAATTTCCATTCAAACTCCCACAAATACTGACAACCTCGTGTACATTTTGTTAAAATCTAAAATAAAAGTCAATTTTTTGTGATCTTAACTTATTTTTGTAAACCATTTGAAATTGCCTCTTTATTGTAGGGATAGGAGTGGAACTACTTAAAATCACTTGCTAAAATTTCATCTACTTTATACTGAAACAATAGAGGAGAGAATATGGTTAAATCGGTCTGCCCATTGATAGTGATCACGAAATGGGCACGTTTTGGGCATAATTGTCGTATAGCCCCATACCACTTCCAGACCCATACAATGCGTTAAGAGTCATTGTTTCGGTGTGAGCGGTGAGAGCACTTCTTAATGACAATTTACCAGGTGGGCAGACAAAAGCCAACAAACGTTTATGGCGAACACAACGCACATACATATACCCTACACACACCCAACACACACACACACACACAGACACACACACAGACACACACAATAATGCTAGTTGAGAAAAATTGGTCAAGTGTGCGGCCGTAATAGCTTCTCGAAAGAAGAATTGGGGAAGTGGAACACACATTGGCCCGAAATGCCGCGAAAAACTCGTGACTGAAATGTAAACTGACACACTGCCCGACTCTAATCTACTTTCTCGCTTCTCTACAGATATATATATATATATATATGGATATATGTGTGTACGTTGGGTGGGTGTGTGTGTGTCTATATGATTGGATGGGTGTTTGGAGGCGTCTGTTTATATGGTTCGCCATGTGGGCGTAACTCTATGTATGAAGAGGAAGATTCCATGAGTGCTGCGGCCGCCATCTTAATTTGTATGCATTTTCGTTGAGCGTGTAATTTATTTGTTGGCGACGCTGTCGCCGCCGCCGCCGCCGCCGCCGTTGCCACCGCCGCCACCAACACCGCTACCGCTGCCATTGCCACCGCTGCCACAGCTGCCGCCGCCGCTGCCGCTGCCAGCCGAGCCCATTCCCTTGAACTTGCAGCATCGACGCTTTGGCTAGGCATTCAACAGAACCGACAGAGGCCGAATTTCCCGTGTCGTCATTGCAGTGCCGATCCCGCTGCTGCCACCGCTGCCACTGCCTCTGCCACTGCCTCTGCCTCTGCCGCCGATGCCGCAGCTGCCACAGCTGCTGCTGCTGCTGCCGCTGCTGACGGTGCCGACTGCCGCCGCTTTGGGCAATCGTCGCGTCGCATCGCGTCGCCTCGCCTGTGTCCTCGTTGTTGTCGTCGGCCAACGCAGCTGCACAAACACGTTCCACGTCGCCAAATAACTTCCAATTTAGGGATGACGATTACGTCGATTACCACCTGTAAGCTGGACATTATGTCGGCCTATAAATTATTTAAATCACATCAAACCGAACCGAACCGGAATACTTGATGAATTGTTCCGCCAAAATGCATTCATAATTACACTGTGCAACAGGAATGCAATTTTTCAGAAGTTAATGGATAAAGCAGTTGACCAGATCATATAGACAGTTAGATGATGAGTTAAGGTTATAAACTGTCATCTGGTATAAAAACTTCTGTTATCATAGTCATTATATTATAGTATATCGATTGTATTATAGCTATAGCATTGCACGAAAAGAGCAACTATCCGCTCAGTTCCGACTCGGCTCAGATTGGAAATGAAGTTAAAAATGTGGCCCGCATAGTACTCTTCATATATTGACTTAGGGGAGATTTGATCTCAGAGCAATCAGTAACAAAATCAATTAATCCCCAACAAGTGTTTAAATCTATCTAAAATATCTCATTGAGAAGGTTACAAAAATGGTACAAAACGCAGCAGATTTCTAAAAACAAGGGTCATCTGATACCAGATCCCCATTAAGTATTCCAAAAAATCACTAAGACCTCTAGACCTTAACTAAAACAATTTTTTTTAAATTTATAAACAAAAACAAGTGGAAATAACGAAATTTTTCGATTATTTTAAGGCTTAAAGTTTTATGATGCGGAATCCAATGAAATTTTAACTTTTTTAGTTGAAGTTTTTTGTCGAACAATATATAAAGAATGCTTGAATTTATTAGTAATATCATCTAAACATTTTATTATTTGCAGAAAGAATATTAGGTAACAATTAAGTGTTAATACTTTTAGGTTAAAAACTCTACGTCAATCGGTGTTATACTCTCCAAAGGCTGGCATATGTCGAAAAGTTGTTCGACTAATGCTACGAACCGTCCTGATTGTCTCACCAAGTATGGAAGGATGCTTTAATTTTTATTTTTTTAGTCCTTTTCCAAACATCCTATTGCTATCTCGCGATCCAGCACATTGTATGGCAGTCGTACATGTGCGAAATTTTGGATTATTAGAATCCGAAAAGAAGGTGCATGGAGAAATGCGTAATCGCGACCCTTGAGAACTCACAAGGTAGAGACAAAAGAAGAGAGAGTAACTAATCTTAATATCAATTAAAGTTTTCTAACTAAATTTTATAGTTAGCCTTAACCCGGTACGGCCAAGGGCCTTAAGGTTTATGTGAGGCCTAGCGATGCTCGACCGTCTCATCTAACCGAAACTTTAATTCCTTCAAGATCCCTTAGCAAAATTTGGTAAAACGGATCGGATCAGATCAATTATAGCTGACTCTACATAAAATACTTCTCGGATATCTAAACCTTGGAAATCCATTTAAAAAGATTTAGAAGAATATTTTAAAAAAATTTGTATTAATATCAAACATTGATTAAATTCTAATTCTAAGCTAAAATTTGATTATTTGTATTAAATAATGGCTATAATGCTTAGGGGGCCTCAGTGGACTAGATAGCGGATAGGGCACCGTCCCACCAAACAAGAGGTGCGAGTTCGAGTCTCGCTCATGTCAATAGGCATGACCCTCCTAGAAAAACTAGGTTGTGGCTTAGGACTTGAAATCCACTTACGTAAAAAAAATAGTTCCTCAGTTAAGGAAAATAATGCTTCAGGCTTTGACCCGATAGGGTTTTGGTGGCTGTATAATACTATTAATGGTTTAAAACAGAAGCCCAATTAGATTTCATTTAGAAAATTTTAAATATATCTTAAATTTTTGTCATTTGTAATTTATCGTCCTTTCCTTGCTCATCACTATGGGAAATGTCATCCACTCGGAGTATCTACATGCCACATTTGACGCCTGCGCCTTGGACTTTTGCCCGCACGTGGCCCGAGGAAGCTGGTGCCGACCTGCCAAAGGTGCGCGTTTCAGTATGGACTCCTTCCGTGTACGTGTGGAACCCAAGGAGGGTCGCACGCACACACAGATGCACTCAGGCACACACAGACACGAAGAGGCGGCGGACAGGACGAACCCGACGGGCAGCCGAGCAGTCGGGTACCTTTGGCCGACTTTTGTGCGCAGCGACTGTTTCGGTCGCTCGGTCGGACGCTCGGTCGGCCGTTCGGTCGGCCGTTCGGTCGGCCGTTCGTCGATTCAGTTTCAGTTTCGCTAAGGATATAGAAGACGGCGGTTTGTGTCGCGCGACTCCAATCGCTCGATGTCTGTTAATGGTGCTGCATTTAGCTGTCGCTTGTAGACTCCCAAGTGTTCCGATTTTTTGTCGGCCTCCGAGAACTGTGAACAGTGAACAGTGTGTGGACGGTAAACAGTGCGGACGAGACACGTTCTTGTTATCATCATCATCATCATCGTCCGTTGCAATTGGCGTCGTTCACATCGTGAAATCGTTCTTAAATACTTTATGAGGCACAGCGTTGTGTGGCACTCGAATGGTATTGCCCCGCCGTATTGCCCAATTGTTATTAATGTTGTTTTTCATTTTTGTTGGGTTGTTGCTTGCCACACGGCGGCGAAACGAGTGAAATGTAAACACTGTTCCATGACCTGCAACGCGCTTTGAAAAGTGTAACCTGCGACTTGCAGCAACTGCAGCCAGAGCTTTGTATACTTTCCGACTATACTATAAACTATGTACGTAATATACGATATATGATATATGATATATGATAATACAATATAATATATAATAATAAAGAATAGTTGGCGTCGGTGTTGTGTGTTGTGTGTGCACGGAGGGTCTTATCAGTGCTAATATGTGCCACATTATTATCCCAGCGGTTGCTTATAGACTAGGGCAGTTTCCAGTCATAGGGATTGTTATTATTGTCCTTGTTGTTGTTGTTGTTGTTGTTGTTGTTGCCACACACAAAAATAACAAGTGCAAATTTTCTAGTCTACAAACTGTGCTAGACTACAACATACCCTATCTAATCGTCTTGTCAGTTCGTGGTACGAACTTATACTTACGATTTGCCTTTGTTTGGGGGCCAAAAATAGTCAAATAGTCGGGACGCTCGACCCCTGATAGCGATCAATTATAATGTTATGCAAATAATTTATGGCTTGTTCGAAAAAGAAATGCTTGCGTTTTTGTGTAGAAAACACAATTTGGCTTTCAGTCAAAAGCATATCGAAAACTTTTGTTATCTTTTCGGCCTGCTCCGCCGTACTCCAGCCGCACATCCGTACAATATTTGCGCATAAATTTTTGTGTTTATGCCAATCTTGAGAGTGTCCGTAATAAACTGACAACCGACCATCAATGCCAATGCAATAATATGCAAAACGAGAAAATAATCACAGAAGCAGCTGACAAAATTGAATTGAGATTTGCTCAGATTGACGCTCAGTCTAACTAGATGACGTCTATATATACCGATATATATATACCTATATATATATTTATTTACAACTTTTATTGTCATATGCAAAATGGCATATAACATCGTGTATATATAGCATACATGTGTGCCTTGAAGCACGGTGATTTACAGTCCTGGGATATTTATTAAATTATAGAATTGATTGCGTGAAATATACTTACGAGCTTTAAATTTACAAGTGTCACGCAATACTTTGATTTAAAAAATAAGGCGATTTTCTTTCGTGTGGGAAGTAATAAATCCGTCTCGGACTTATGTAGTGCCCACAACTGAATGTAACACCAGAAACTGATGAAACATCAGGCACACGAGCCGATGACTAAATCAGCCTAGCACGCTATACCCCAAGCGGGCACATTGACCACAGCCCAAAGTAAACAAGACTTTCTATAGTTCAGTGCAAACATTTCCATGTACCTTGTTTAAATGGGGTTCCCTCCGTCTGTTGTTTTCAGAAAATCTAGTAAAGCCGACATTGGGTTACATTTTTTACTTCTAAAACTCTAAAACTCTTGATCTTAATAGCAGCATTTCTATGAAAATTCAACGAAACATTTTTGAAAAAGTATTGTGCATGTACTTTTCTTAGTAGGGGTTCCATGAGTCTGTTATTTTCTGAAAATCTAGTGAAGCTTACTTAGAAATACCTATTATATATCTAATACAGTCGAAATTCCCTAAAAATCAATTCATTATATGGAAACTTCATTATACAGAAATTTTATTTATATAAAATGAAATTGGAATGAAAAAGTTGTGTGTTTGAAATCAATTTATAATAGGGAGAGCTGCATTGTATAGAAGTTCACTATAGAGAAGTTCGACAATGTGTTAAAGTTAAAAGTCTTAATCTTTATTAATAAAGTGGTTTCATTATTTAAAAAATATATAACAAGTTTTGAAGTTTTTAGAAAATAGAGTCAACTTATAAGGAATCAATTCTAAACAATCAATATTTTCCGAAACAAACTTAAATTATTTTCAATTCTTCCTTAAAAAATTGCCAATAAATATTTATACATACAATCCTGTGTAGCATGGGTTTTCGGATTCTAAAATTATATCCTTTTCAATGAAATTAGTATATTTACTTTGAGCTCAAGTTCTGCTTAGAAAGTAGAAGCCCCAAAGTTACCTCCGGAATGGAAAGCCAAGCAAATAAAACCATATGCGACATTTTGTTTGTCTCCCTGTCTGTCCGTGTGTTTGTTTGTACGACTGTCTGCCTGGTAATCTGTCCTCCATCTGTTTGTATGGAGACAGACTAATGAAACCTTTTCTTCGTGTGTTATCCGGTTCACATTTGTTACAACCCGTCCACGGGATGTCTGTATACGATCTTATTAATATTTCCTATGTTTAATAACATATTGCCTTTGAAATATACATATATAGTTGTATTTTCTTAATATTAACCGATTCTACAAATTTTCAAAAACTTGACCTAGAAACACAAAAGAATTGCCAACAATTAGTCGACGGTGACACTGTTCTCCCATGAATACTCATATTTTATGGAGTTCGGTCCAAACATATTTATATATCTATGTTGTTAAGGTACTCCTCAAGATTGTACGGATTCTTCATTTAAGATATTATTATTATTATTATATGGACATAACAACCCTATGAGATCAAAGCCTGAAACACTATGTTTCTTTATTCCTGCTTCCTTCACTGAGGAATTTTTATTTTACGAGGGTGGATTTCAAGTCCTACACCACAACCTAGTTTTTTCAGGAGTGTCATGCTTATTAACATGAGCGGGACTCGAACTCGCACCTCTTTTTCGGCGGGACAGTGCGCTATCCTCTAGTCGACCGAGGCCCCATATCACTTAAGATATATGTCTATGAGGAAGTATCGAAAATTGTTGCATACTTTTGGTCTGCTTCTTAGATGACAAGTTTGACATACGCCGAACAAGTGGAACTGAAGCTACACGAAGAGAATATAAATTCTTCGCTGACCCCAAAAATATATGATATGGCCATAACAACCTCATCGGGTCAAAGCCTGAAGTATTATTTTCCTTTATTTCTGCTTCCTTCACTGAAGAACTTTTTTTTAGTGGGTGGATTTCAAGTTCTATGCACAACCTAGTTTTTTTAGGAGGGTCATGCCTATTGGCATGAGCGGGACTGGAACTCACAAACTTGACGGGACAATGCGCTATCCACTGGTTCACCGAGGCCCCACTTAAGTTCTTCTAAGTTAAGTTCTTCCATATCTCGTCTATTATTTCTTGGGGCTTGGATTTTTTAATTTTCAAAAAATTTAATTGATATATTAAGCTTTTTAACAACGAAAATGAAATTTAAGAACAATTACGAACAGGATTGTCAGGCAATTTAATATTCTACGCAAAAAGAATTTCTCTTATGAATTTCGACTGAAAACTCCGGCTTGGGGGTATGTAGGTCAGTCAGTCCGATGTGTTGCTGTAAAACCGCCTCAGGAGAGTCAACATATACTCGTCATTTTTAAGTATTTCTTTTTTGTGTGTTCATAATTTAGCAGAGAGCAATAAAATCAAGTAAAGTTTTATCTGCAAAAAGTTTGTCACAAAAAAAAAAAGGAAAAGCCAACCCAAAAAAGAAAACGTTGAATTTACAGTCGGTTCGGTGTTCAGGGTGGTGTTGGGCCCCTTGAGCAGTTTTGACAGTCAAAAAGTGTCCTTTGCATGTGTCTAAAATGTTTGTAGTTTGTGTGTTCCGCAGCTGCAACTGGCATAATCAAGCGTAAGAAACAACAATTCGAACTGAAAGCAACACCTGACCACACACAAGAGCAAACAACGCGCCCCCAAAAGACCCACCAAATCAACGAATGAAACGGTTTTTCGCCCCCCAAAAAGATTGATTAAAGTGTTCCACAATTACCCAATACACATTGACTTAAATGCAAAAGTTAAGCTCGCACGATTTAAGAGACATTGACTTCGAGACAGCCCAGCCAAGTCGGTGCTAGGGCCCAAAACCCGACAACTACAACGATATCGCACCACTCCACCACGGGCACGAGACGACACGCCACCCACGCCCACTCCACGCCACACGGCCCCCACTCGACCCATTCCACTCCAGGAGAGGAGTAAAGTAGCAGCTAACACCAGGTAAGTGCCGCAATAAAAATAAATGGTAATCGCAGGCTGTGTGCAGCGGCATCAAATTTTTGCACATTTTATTGAAGACGCGCGCAGGAGCAGGAGCCGGAGTAGGAGCAGCGGCAGGAGCAGGAGCAGATCACATGGAGAGACAGAAAAAGAGTGACGCGGCGCGACAATAATTCAGACTGACGGTATGATTGCTGTTTGGAGTAGTATTCCCTGTACTCCCTGTACTCCCCGTACTCCCTGTACTCCCTGTACTCCATGTACTCCCTGTACTCCCTGTACTCCCCATACTCCCCGTATTCCCTGTACTCCCTGTACTCCATGTACTCCTTGGCATGGTGATAAGCCACATGACTTTATTGCGCCCTGAATGACAACCAGTTCTGAGGCGGTTGAAACTGCTGTAATTAGAATGCAAAATATGTAAGACGCCTCTGTCTCATAAACCCTCTGCCACATATATATCGTATGGTATTGTGTCTATATCATGCCTGCTTCAGGCCTGTTGAAATTCAAATTTTAATAAAATTCAATTTATAGAATTTACAGCCCGCTCGGCTCAAACAGTCCGACATTGTTATTTTCTCAGTCCACATCTAATTGTATATTTTAAAGATTTCATATATCTAGTTTTATGTCGCAGTCAAAATTTGTCTGCTCTCCAGCTCTAGGCGAAAATTCAAACATAAACTTGAACTACAATACGTATACGACGTATCCGTATACGTATGTTATGTTTACAAGCCCATATCGTACTACACATACTCAATTTGGTGTCATGTCCCTGCCTAACTCTTATAGACTCTATAGGTCTCACCCTCTCTGCTTCTGAACTGCTACTGCTGCTGCTGCTGGCTTGGCTTCTCCGTATAGAGAGTCTATATCTATATAGACCACCCTCTGCTTGTTACAAACATTTGCTCAAAATTATTATACCCATTTGCATGGCATAAAAACGTTGCCATGTGCATTTTTTGTACATAAAAAATGTGTAAAAATGTGTATAAAACCAGATGAAAAACTTAAATCGACTTGACGACTCGTTGATACTCTCCAACAGTTTCTGAGAAATTTTCGCGAAACTTTCAGCAAAGCTTAATGATGTTACAACTATTTTGATGTACTTTCAATTCTAACTGATGTAAGACTATAAAGAGGATTCGTGCATTGCTTGTTATTTCATGCTTTTGAAATTTTCAGAAAATTTTAATGATGTTCTAACTAAAATTCTAACTAAAAATATTGTTAAAGCACAATTATTTCGTTTGATTTACTTTGTATAATTTAAATTTAGTTTGCATAGTTCAAATTTGTTTTATTTCGTTATTGTAGTCATTATTTATTTATTTATCTAATTTATTATTTAAGTTTTATTTTGTTAGGAATAACTAAACATAACTCTTATTTGGTATAATTGATTATTGCTGAAAGTTATTGGATTCTCGTTGTTGTTTAAAACAATTTTATGAAAACTATAACCTAAAATCCCAATATTTTTATACAATTGAATGTAGATCTGATTTACAAATGTTATTTGTTTGATAATTTTTGTTTGTACAATATATTTGTTCATATATATTCTGATTTTCATATTTTTCGCAAAACAAATTATTCTTTTCGCTTTGAAACTTAATATGCTTAAGAACTTTTAATGTATATATAATATAAGTATGGCTCGAATAATTTTTAGATATCATTATTATTTTTATGCTCTCGACATGAGCGGGTCTCGGACCTACGATCCCACCACCTCTTGTTAGGTGGGTGCGGATCCATTACTGCACAGAGTACCATGATTTTAATACCACATATCTTGAGATTTCATAAAAAAATTGAAAATCTGTTGATTATTATACAGTGAGCTTCTTTGAATGATGGGAAATTATGGTATAATAGTTTTTCTAATAGCGCCTTACATAGGCGAAAAGGGTTTAGAGGTACCGTATCATATTTTTATGGTTTTATTTATTATTCTTGGTTTGGTTTTTAAAATGTGCGAATTTCGGTTGGAAATCCTAATGTGTAGGCGTAATTATACATACTTAGAAGTTATCAAAACTGATATTATTCGACTGAAACATAGTCTTTGTTTGAAATTTCTTTAATTAATATATTATAATTTCAAAAAGCTTTAAATTATGTTGAACTTAAGATAGCCTTTGCGGAGCGAGAGTTGATTTTTATCAAGTTATGTGTTGGAATTTTTCTGAAACCATTTTGATATCAAATCCAAACTGACTGGTCGAGCGAGGGTTTTGTTTTTGATAATACTTACTGACTAATAAAAAACAAAAATTTGTTTTGAAAACGAATTTTGCATATAACATTTTGAGTTATTATGATATTATGATAATAATATTAGTTTAAATATTTTACTATTACTCAGTTACGTTGCGTATCTGCAGTTTTGCCCATAGGGTATTTTATAGTCGCGCGTTATTTAATTGTATAGCTTTCATATTATTTTACGTATTTTATCATACGAACTTTACGTATTTTGAAAAGAGTACTTGAATATGATTGTTCAATATAAAATACCGAAGATATGCCATTGGCAACTGAACAGTCGACAGTATGGAGAAATGTCTTATTTTCAGCTGATTGGCTCCAAACATATTTTTAAAGCTTAACATAAAAATTGATTGGATGCCTTGATCTGGTTGGAGTATATATAATATATATATATATATTATATCTATATATAAAGCAGCACAACTTTATTATACTCAAAAGTTTCAGAGAATGTGCAAAATTCACACTCTACAAGCGGAAAATATGTGATATGCATGAAGCTGCCTCGTGTGTGTTGGGTGTGTTGTGTTGGGTGTGTGCTGGGTGTGTGTTGGGTGTTGAGTGTTGAGTGTTGGTCGCCATTTAACGCATGTTCCGGGCATGTTCCACAAATGAATCCAAACCCGTACCCAAAAGCCAAAACCAAACCCAAGTCTATACCCGTAACCGGGGACACAATACAATTTTGCTTAACAATCTATGTATATTTGTGTCCGTGTGAGTGTGTGTGTGTGTGTGTGTGTGTGTGTGTATGTACTTGTATTTAGCATTAACATAGGTTTACTAAATAGATTGTATGTACATGAATTGTGCCCCTGCTGCACCGCCCTACCGCCCTTCAGCTGCTGGACTCTGGGCTTTAGTTTGCAAAACGAGTTGTGATTTAATGCACAACCAGCACATACCCCTTAGTCGTAAGTGGTCTTATATGTACATGCACAGGAACGAGTATATTCCATTAATGTCCTGCTGTGTCTACACTACACACAAACACACATAGTGTCCATACCATCCATACTATCCCTATACCCATATTCATATCCATATTTAGTGTTCTCAAATTAGCTTTTTTTTGGAATTTTCTTTGTTTTTTTTTGGTTTTTTTTTTGGTTTTTTTTGAACTCGTTAGAGCTGAACTTAAGCAGCTTTCATTCATTTCACTGAACAGCAGCCAGCAACAAATTTCCCTTCGGCTCATCCCCGGCTGTCGTTGATAAACTGGTGCGGGAAAACACGGGAAAGACAACAGGAAAAGCAATAAACTTATTTGTATTTGTATTTGTATTTGTATTCGTGTGTTGTGTTTGTGTTTGTATTTCACTTATGTGCGATTGTTTTTCAGCGCAATTCTCTCTCAAGGTTTTTCTTTTTTGGTTTTGGTTTTCATTTTTTCTATTTTTTCTACTTTTTTTCGATTTTTTTTTTCTATATTTTGCCTTGCTGGTCATGTATTTTGTTGGTTCAAACTTGAAGCTGGCATGTCCTTGCGCTGTTCCTCCTTTGGCTCCTCTGGCTCCTCTGGCTTCTTCACCTGTTCCAGCAATTTTCCGGCAATTCATTAGAAGCGCAGGTAAAACACCTCAGACAAAGAGCAAATGTTGGAACTTGTATCCTAAATTACGACCAAAGCCAATGCGAAAATCATGCAGGACACTGGGGACTTTGGGGCCGAACTTACTTATTTAACTTACAAAACTACTCACATTGCTCTTAGCATACTCCCTTGCCCTCTCTTACTCTTCCTCTTTCTACTTACATTTAAATCTCCTGCCCTTTTGACCCCCAAAAGTAATAAATAATAAATGCTAAATATTAATCGGCACAACAAATTCCTATGATTTTAACAGTTTCCCCCATAAAACTTATCAAATATTCTATGTTATTCCATGTTGAATTATGTAAAATGTTTCGGAAATATGCGTTATGTACCTTAAGATTTTTTTAAGTACACAGCATTAAAACCCCTTATAAATGGGTAAAGGGGGAACAATAAAATTGGTTGGCAAAAAAAAAAGAAGAAATTTGCATGATTTTTGTGGTCTGAGAGAGAGAGTGAGTTAAGAGTTCCGTCTATAAGTTACGATGCGGCAAGTTTATGTGAATTTTTTAGGGTAAATTTATTACGGAATTCCTTGGCGTACCATCAACGACGTTGGTAGCTGTTTAGCAAATCAATAAGCTGGCGATAATAAGAGCAATTATGGAAGCAACAGCCTGTCTTTGAAGTAGAAGAAGATTGATAGTTGTGCTCTCTCTCTTCGGGTCAGGATGTGCTTGACGCGGAGATACCCTGAAGTGTGAGCGCCCGTAAATGTGACAACATTTACACCATGCTAAAATTTGAAATGGGTTTTAGGGTCTGCACGAAATTCAACCAGCCCAATCAGTTGAATATATCTGATTAAAGATCGAAATCTTTGGCCGCCAAAGGAGTTCATTAAACAATTAGGCAGGATGTGCCTGGCCTGCGGGCAGGACCCAATTGTTTGGCATTACTTAAGGCGATGAGTCTGATTGTCTTGTCTTGTCCTGGAAGTTTTAGCCTGGTTGTTGTGGTATTTTTTTTGTCTTTTTCCGTCGTTGAGCCGAGCAATTTCTTCACGTGCAGATGGGATGTGCGTTTGATGTCTTAATTTCGGACTCGGTTGGGGTGGGGTGGGGTGAGGTGGGGGGACATACAACATTTGACAACGCAGATAGCGACCGTACTCCTATTACCGTCGCCACATGCGACCCAAACCACACTCTCACACACCAACCATAAGCCGGAATGGCAAACGTCTGCTTTATCCTCTCTGCTCCCTGTTCCATCCCGCAAGGAAAAAAGAAGGAGCACCTGCACCAACAATTGCTAAAATACATGACTCCTGCCAGAAAGACATACGATGTGCAGGAAGGCGAGATAAAGACGAAGAAGGTTGACAGGAAACCCACGCACTCACCTAAATGCGTAGCCGAATTCCAAGCTGCCTGCTTAACAAGCACAAACTGTTTGCCGCACGGCGAGCATCGGGAGGAGCCGCAGGACGAGCCATAGGACGGGCCGTAGGACGAGGACGAAGGACAACAGCCAGCCAGACTGTGTGTTGTGGCCCAAAAACGAAAACATTCCAAGTCATAAATCAATCTTTATGCTCAATGTTGTCAATATTAAAGAGTTCTCGGCCTGATATAATCAAGGGCAAATGCCAACGGAAAGCCCTTAACCTACAAATCTGATAGTACCGATAGTACCATGTTGCCCGTAGCTTAATGAATTAACTCGAGATAAGCCCAAAAGTGTGGCAAAAAATATAATTGATTTCGATTTAAGGCATTGGAAAAAAAGTGAAGAACAAGAAGCAGGGGGAGAAGAAGAAGAGGGAGAAGAAGAAGTATAGATTATTATGTCAGTCACATGCATGACACCTTCATCATTTTCACATTGGCAAAAACAACAGCAGCTGCTGCTGTTCCTGAAAATCGCCTTATGAATTTTGAATTAAAACAACTTTGATTTTGCTTTTTGGTAAAACTGTTTCGTAATCATAGAAAATGTAAATTTGATTTTCTTTCCAACAGACTCAAGAAAATTTATACTTTGCAGCAAATGAAAATGAAGCAAGTGAGTAGGGGATTTTTTTTTTTTCTTTTGTGGCACGCCGAAGATATTTATACACTTTTCGCGGGAAAGGGAAAAATTTGGTGATTTGAAGTTTGAAGTTTAGCCACAGTCTTGAACCGACGGCCTGCGTTGAATACGATAAGAGTTAAGGAAAAAGAAGGCCAATCACTTTGAAATGAATCTGTATTTGAAGAGTCGAAAAACTTAGGATATGTGGGCAAAACGCGAAATCTGTTGTCAAGACAACTCTACCATTTAATGTTTTGACTCGGCCAGTTGAAATGTGTGATTTCTAAGTTTCTTTATTATTATGTGGCCATAACAATCCAATTGGGTCTTCGTCTGAAACACTATTTGCCTTCTTTCACAGAATATTTTCCTTAACGTCAGTAAATGACAAATCCTAGTTTCACCCTTCCCGGAGGAGCTTTGCGCTTCTTCTAGATAGCGTGGAGTTGGTAGGATATTTTGTGATTATTAAACCAATACTATGAACACGTTAATTGGGAAAAGTGTTTGAGAGTGATGAAAACCACAGGTCATGCTCTCGGCCTGAACCCATTACTTCTTCCTAGGCTCCCAATCTTCTAACTTTCATAGCGTTGGCTAAGAAAATGAAGCACTTGATTCCCCATACACAGGCGGCTAGACAGACAGACAGATAGACAGACAGGTAGACAGATAGACAGGCTGATAGACATGCAGATAGACAGGCAGATAGACAGACAGATAGACAGATAGACAGGCTGATAGACATGCAGATAGACAGGCAGATAGACAGACAAATAGACAGATAGATGGAGAGACAAATACAAACGAGCAAAGCTACAGATAGACGGACAAAGGATGAGGTGAAGAAACAGGAATAGGTAGACTGATAGACACACAGACAGGACATATTCCATGAAATTTCACTTTCTCTTACCTGGCCCTGACTGGAAGATAATCTAGTTTTGGCGCTGCAATGCTTTCTGCTTCTCATTACAAACTTCAGCAGAAAGTCGATATGCCATTTTCATTCGGAAAAGAGTATAAAACGAACAATTCAATGAAACAGAAACAGAAACAGAAACATTCAAAGCCAAACGCTTGAGTGAGCCAAAAATTGCAGCGTAATTCGGCTCTCGCTTCGAATTGTTGGATGAGTTGGGCTAAGGGGGGCTCTCCAAGGATTGGGCGCCAGCCGTGCCACGTCCCACGTCGCAAGTCGAGTCGATTCGAGTCGGTCCTGAGTTGAGTTGAGTCGAGTGAGTTTGCAGTTGATGTTGCAGTTGCTGAGGCTGCAATTCTAGCTGCATTATCCTTTTAACGAGTTTAACAAACACTCACAAACAAACCATAAATCGATGCCAGGCCAAGGAAAGGCTAGGAAATGGCTAGGAGAGGCTGGGCAAGTCGATGGCAATGCGGTGGCGAGGCGTTGGCGAGGCGTTGGCAGGACGGTCGATGTCAAGTCAGGTCCTGCAACAAGCACAGCGATCCTTGGCCTTGTGCGGCTTGCTTGCATTGTGCCATTGTGATGACATGGTTATTTTAACTGATTTTCGTATAATCTTTAAAGGAATTTTCTATTATACAATTGCTGCAGGCCACAAGGACACACACACACAACACACACAACCCACTGGGTCACTCGAGAAACACGGACAAGTTTCATAGTTTTGCGATTTCCGAGTCACCTGTGTTTTCCATTCTGTTGGCTACAATTATATTGAAAGACGCTTTTCACTCTACACTCTACACTCTACACTCTACACTTGGCACTCGTTGGTGGTACTCGGCACTCTCTACACTCTCTAAACTCAACAGGAAATGAACTATAGAGGAAACAAGTCTCCATTTTTGTAGTTTGTTTTGTTTTCCTCACGTGCTGGGCTTGGGCTTGGGCTAGGAAGTACTCATATGAGTATTTTGTTTAATAAGTGCTTGGAAGGACCATTGCAGTTGGTTGGGTCACAACGTCAACGACGAACAATAACCGAGAGTGGCAACTACCGGAGCGTGGTGCCATGCGGAGGTGCCATGTGCTGGTGTCAAGTGCAGCGGGCGATGGCGCCGAAGGAGCTAGTTGTCTGTGCTCAAGTCCTCAAGTCCCCTCAACTTGTAAACTTCTCAAGCACAGCATCCAATTCTGTATGCAAAATTTGAAATAAACTTGATCTGTGTAAATCATACATTGGCTGGGCTCCACATGCTAAATTCGGTGTCTTTGGCTATTTCTGTCTCTCAAGTTGTCAAAAACAAGTTCGCACAGGAGAAAAACAGAAGGTGGTACGGGAAGTTTGATAGACACGAACAGAGGGTGTCCTCATAAGTACACGTGTTTGACAACAGGTAAAGGTTGTGTCAGAGAATTTGACAACTATATCAATGTATCATGACAGGTCAAATGTAATCGTTATAATTTGTTTGCTATTTTTGGTCAAAAGAACAGAGATGGAACTGAAGTTGGACACGGGTCAATGGTGGGTTACATATACCACGTGCAACTTCTTCAAAAGTTTTGGGAAAACTTACTTCCCAAAGACTGGAACTGATAAACGCTTCTCGTTGCCCAAAGTCCATCTTCATTACCTTTCTCAAAACCCCCTCTAGACAATATAATAACAACATTTTCCATACAATCTGGCCTTTTATAGACTCAAAGGCATCTTTCATATTTACACCAAATTAATATGACCTTTTAACACATTTCAATGCTTTCGGCATTTAAGAGCAAAAAAAAAAACCTTTTGGCGCATTTGCTTGACAAAAGCAAAATAAAAAGGATTATTATCCTTTTTGGGCTTTTACTCCCCCAAAAAAGAAACATTAAATTAAAATCTTTCACGTGGTATTTCCACAGTCTGCCATTGCACAATTTTCACTCATTTCACATTCATAGGCCATTGTCGTGGCCAAATTGAACGAACTGAATTATGAATTATTGCCCCGCCCCGCGCCGTCGTCCGCGGGGATCCTGGGGGCCGCGACAACTTGTTTTGTTTCCCAACATAACAAAAATGCTTTTGGAATAAAAACAAGCGAGTGAATCGATGAGGTTATGGGCGGGACTCCAGCCTATTTTGGGACTTTTTGAAATGTTCTATTTTCGGAGGCGTTAAAGCGTCGACCACATCGCTTTGGGAAAACTAAATCAAGCGAACGATTTGCAACAGAACCCAACATATCTAACGAACGATTATTGTATTGGGAGCTTCCAACGGAGGCAAATAGCTTAGCAGTAGGTTATAGAAATCTTATCACAGATTTATTAATTTTTGGATCGCAAGTTGTTGCATATAACACTATTATTATTATTATTATATGGCCATAACAACCCCATTGGTTCAAAGCCTGAAGCACTAATTGTCTTTTTTTCTGCTTCCTTCACTGAAGATCTTTAGGCATAGAATATATTGTATTATATTTTGATTATTTTTTATAAAAGAAAGAATTTTATATATGATATTATTGATTTATTAATGTTTTGACAGTGTGTTTTCCAAAATTTTATTTAAAAATTGGCACTGGATCGTAAGTCAGATCAAAATATTTTTCCCAAAAATTATGCAGCATGTTGATTTTAGATTATTTCCGAATGAAAAACATAAAATATTTGTGTTTGAAACCAAAGTTTTCCGGTTATATACCCTAAAGAATTAAATGGTGCTGCGAGCTGTGGCTTTGCGAGGAAACTTGAAATTATAGGTAAATGTGAGTGATGTATTGTGAAAGATAGATGTATGTAATTTAAAAATTTTTTATTTGATCATTCTTAAGTTAGTACTGAGAGTCTAATTATTATGTATTCCAAATTTCAGATGAAAAATTTTGATTTTTTTTTTTTTTGAAAATACGAAGTGAAAGTAAAAATACAGGAACTTTGAAATGGTTCTAGTACACCCAATGTCTTTTATATGTGTGCTGAAGCTATACAATAAATTTGATTGAAATTGAATCGGTCGAGTCGCACTTTAGTTATAATGAAGACATCTTTGAGAACCAAAGTAGAGTCTTCAGTGTGTCCACCAGTTGCTCCATAAATCCAGTTTATTGCAAGCAATTTTTTGTAATCAATCCAAAGTTTTGGAAGCAATTGAAGTACCCCAAAAGAGAGCATACGAAAACTGAAGTTATCATTTGGGGAACGCTTAAAAAACTCGCGAATCGCAAACTGTAAACTGCAAACTGCAAACTGTTTGGCTTTATTAGAGCCAAACAAAGCCACAAAATTTGGCCAAACTTTCTCGTTGTGTGTGTGTGCGGGGGGATGGGGGTCGGGGGTATCCCAGCTCGAAAAGGCGCCAAATAAAGATGAAAATTTAAATACAATATGATACAGCAACAGATTAACACAATGTTTTCATCATAAATCATAACAGTTTTAATACCCTTGGCAAAGGATGTAAACACGATACAAACACACACACACACACACACACACACACACACACACACACACCGAGACAGGTTGTGCTCGACTTTTGTGCGAACGTTAAGTCTATAGGAAATGAGATTAGTGGACGGAGCGCGGTAACAATCCTAAGTTTTCCCATTTCCCCAACATTTCGGAGCATAAATTTTTCAATAAAGCGGTTCTTGTGGTGATTTCACACACACAAAACGCTTATCAACGCGCTTTAAATTGAAATTAAATCTTTTGCTTATAAACAGACTGCAGGCTGTGTTTGTATATATACCGATTTATATATATACATATCTTTATATATGTATGTGTGTGTGTGTGTGTGTTGTGGTGTTTGTTTGCTTGTGTGTATTTATTTGTTTGTGTTTGTGTATATATAGTATAATATGTATGTGTGTGTGTGTGTGTGTATACATTGACAGAGGCAGCGCCTAAAGGTCACAGGCTGGGCGCAAGGGTTGGGCAGCCGCTTTATACGTGGTGGCACTCGCACCCGCCGTGACATTTGAGACGGCTCACAAAATGATACCCAGCCCCAAGTCTAAGACAAGCGTAAAACGTGTACATGATGCTGCCAACCCGCCCCGAACCCGCCTCCAAGCCACCTCCAAACCACCTTCAACCCGTCTCCAACCCACCTCCAAACTGCCCCCACTTTCCCACAACTGTTCCATCTGTTACCTGATGCCAACCCCCAACAACAACAACTGTTTGGATTTAGCATTCATCCGGACAGGCCGTTGGCTGTTGTTGTTGCCATTGTTGTTTTGCCCCTTGCTCCTTGCTCCCTGCCCCGAACTGCCCCAGCCGCCGCCATCTCCATCTGCCCTCCACCCGCTTTAAAATGCGCTAAATAAAAGGGTATTCTAATTTAAGCAAATGTTTGTAACAAATTAGCCAAGCAATAAAATGTATTTTTTGTTGTGTTTCCCCCCCTTCGCCCCTTCCGCACACGCGGTGCCCCCATTACGAATGGGGTCCAAAGCATGTAATTATTTTGCGCAAATGTCCGCCTGTCCGCCCGTCCGCCCGTCCGTCCGGCTGTCTCTTCGCATACTTTGCAAATTACTTTATTGAATAACTGCCGTGTTTCTTATGCATTCGTAATCTCCATCTTGGCAAAATGGCCGCGATGGCGATGGCAATGGCGGCGGCGGTGGCAATGGCGGCGGCATGGCGTCTATTTGCCATTGTGTTCTCATTGCTGTTGTCGTTATTAGCGAGGGTTGCCTTTTGCCTAGCGCAGCAGCATTTAGTTATTTATTGTATTGCTGCTCATAGACCTTCTTCCTTCTTCCTTCTTCCCTCTTCCCTCTTTCATCCAACATCCCACGAAAATCCTGTGGAACATTTTTTCCACTTGGCATTTTCAACAGGCTTCAAAGTTTGCTGCAAAACGTTGAACTCGCATTTTATGTCCTGCACTTTGACAATGAAGGTTCAAGGCCAAAAAAATACCAATTATGTTAAGATTGACCTCAAAAGCATTTACAAAGCTCTCCCCCTCGCTATATACAAACCAAACCAATCAATACAACTTTTACTTTTTACATGGGGAAAAACTTTTGGAAATTTCATTTCTCAAACGATTGTCCGCAATTTCGTTTACCAAAAAAGCCAGAAAAATGCAGGGAAGACAATGAAGCATAACAAACTCGCATGCTAAGACAACTCAGACAAGAGAGTCCGACTACAAGATACCATATAAACAGCTTTTTTCTATACAGTTAATGTGCAATCGTATTGAAATTTATAGATTTGCTTTATAACCCCATTTTATGTATGCAAACTTTAGGCCCAGGTGTATAATCAAATACGACAACTGGTGAAGAACTTTTTAATTTGCAATGGTATATGGCATATAGTCTGAAATTTTTAAATATCAGCGTCTGGGTAGTGTGTATATGCATCTATGTTCCAAATTTCATAAGTCTAACTTTGAAAGTTTGCATAGTATTGGGGTTTTTTAAGATACAGGTTAGGTAAAGCAACTGGTAAACTTGGTTCAAACAGAAGGCCGGACGGACAGACAGACACTAAAGTAACTCAACCTTTGGGCCTGAATATTTATATACCTTATTATAGGCTGCTAATTTGGTATACCCACTACTTTTAACATTTTCAATGAGCATACAGGGTACAGATAAATAAAAATTCTTATCAATAATTGAGGGAAACAATTTAAAGTGAAATTTATAAGAGATTTTTTTTTATTTCTGAGGAACTTAAGCCTACTTAACAGGTACCGTCCCAGGTACCAAGTACCGCTCAAGTACCTTTTTGTTGTCTACCGCAAAACATTTAAGCTATGGCTGGAATAGTAGACTCTAATGATGCTACTAAATGTAAATGTCTGAAAACATTTCGCTACTTAAGGAAGTTAGGAACTGGTGGCTCTGCTGGTCGTGTTGTTACTGTTTACCGACTCAGAATTGACCGTCCAAACATAAAATGTTACTGGATTAGCATAAAAAAAAAAATCCAAAATTTTTTTTTGTTTTTTCATTTTTCGTGTGGTTTGACTGAAGTAAAGTGGGATGTTTAAGGCGTGGCACCGGTGGCTTTTTGGGGCGCAATGGTGACGCGAACTGTTGCATGGGGAAGTCCTGGTCATGTCCTGTAATAAGCACAAACCCACCACGTAGCACGGCAAGGGCAAAATTTATTCATGTGTTCGCACTGCAGTACATGGAATGGAATTGAGCTGAGCTGAGCTGAACCGGACTGAGTCGAGCTGAACCGGTCTGGAGCTGAACGGGCGGCTAAGGAACTGCTCGTCTATGAAAAACCACAGACGAGGTGTGTCCTTTGACCGTTTCACGTCGTATCTCTTGTTGCTGCTCCCTGATAATGGTTCAATTATTTTTCCGCCCTATTTAACAGCAAGTAAAGCGGGTAAGTCTAAATGCGAGACCGGCCTATGCTCTGCTATAACATGGCATATACCATGCCGTTTACCATGGTACGGGAGCCACCCTGGGCTTCCGCAACGACCAGCCAGGTGTACCCTAGTCGCTCTGGGCATGTTGATGTGCTCCAAGCGTGCATGTGACCCCACCCCGGAGCCCAGCAACCAGCACCCAGTTCCACCAGTTCCCCATATTCCCCCGGCTGCCGGTGCCGTGTCGTTGCTCTCGGCCAACGGCTTTGGCAGCCACAAAAATACACAGCACGACAGGCAATCACGTAGCCTCTCCAGCTTGGCTTGGCTTGGCTTGGCTTGGCTATGTGTGTTAGGAGCTTGGCCACACATTCGGAATACGTCATGGATTATAATCAATGAGTGCGAATTACGCAAAACGTTGATTTTTGGAAACGAAAGAGTTCTTCAAAAAATAAAAGGCAGAGGATGAAAATTACGTAATTTATGGTTGATCGGTCTTCCCATTGGACCGAACTATGAGCATAATAAAAATTTACACTTTATAAGTTTTTGGAATGTTCTTATTTATTTTGTGACTATCTAAATTTGGTTTGTCCACCGAGCGAATAGTTGCGAAATTTTTGGAATATGTTCTTTTTATCAGGAATATCATAAAAAATTTAATGAATATTCTATATGAAGATCTATATGACATATTGAAAATTTTTAAAAAAAATAATTTAATTGGTTCCTATTATAGATATGTTCTGGCCGTGTCGGTCCTGGAGGCGCGGGCCTTAAAATAAAAATCAGGCTTTTTCAGTAAGGAACCGTGCATAGGTATGAAAGTCCGGGAGGTTTTTTTTTAACTTCAGAAATAATTCTTAAAGAAATAAGAACTAGATTGGAAAACCAGAACCTTGAATTGCTATTTTCTCACAAAAACCTAATAATTGCCCATAGATTCGGGTTCTTAGGGTCGATCCAAGACCGTGCTTTTTTCAAAAAATACCGTGCTAGGCCGGGCTTTCAAAAATGTGCTGCGGTTTGTCCCGGGTCTTAATATTGAGGTTCATCAGCATCTCTAGATTCTAGTATATGCCGTTAGAGGTATTTTCCAAGATTTGAAACGGTGCATATATCATATTTCTCCGACATCTCATTATTTTTTGAACCGATTGGATTTTGAGGTTAGGTTCAGGATATAGTAAGACTATATCTATAATGTAAGAGAAAATCAACAAAAATCAAGATATATACAGAATAAAATTATATTTGTTGGTCGAACTTTTTAGAAAATGGATCAAATTATTGGGAAAGTAAAATCAATTTCTCGAAGAGCTTTGATTCAACTTTCTTTCTGACTCTGTAAATAATAATATAATCCACAGAATCGGAGTCTTTCTTTTTCAAAAACTAAAGAATCAATTATATACTTCACTTGAAAGATTTGAAAATATTGTCCCGCTATGAAAAACCCAAAGCTCTGAACTCTTAATGACGCACGTAGACTCACTGCTTTTGTATCAAGTGCATTTTTTTCAAACTATTCTCCGGAAGTTGTTGGCGTTTGACAAATTTGTAAACAAAAAAATTGGATGGGCAAAAAATGGGTTTCATTGAAAAGATGGCTTAATTAATGACCGCAATTATTTGGGATATACGCGGAATAAACTGTACCAATCAAGCGATTTCCATGTATTGCATACAAAAAGAGAAAAGAGAAAAAATGTTCTGTTCCACCATGGTGACAGTGGATTTGGACCCAATGTTACTCCTTGTTAGTCTGCTGACTGCAAGTAAAACGTGATGAATATAGTAAAAAAAGGACCCAACTGTGCGGGGTTATTTCATGGCAAACTCGTAAATGTAATACGATATTATTATTATTTTTTCAGTTTATGAATATTACACATTTTTAATATTTAAAAACTCTAATTAGCGACTATATTAAATGATTCGCGATTTTTTCAAGCGTTGCCACAGTTGCGGCAAAAAAGAGGGTTTAATCTATGTTAATATAGTTGGGAATGTGTTTAATTGGGATACGCAATGTAATGCTCAAATGGCGCTCGAGAGCACAAGATCAGAAGTATGCTCGACTAAAGGGTACCCAGAACTTTGGAGTCGGTTGCGGGTCACGCGTATCTTATGCGCTTGGAGAGAGATAACTTTATTATTTTTTGGTATTTTTTTGGTATTTTTTGTATTTTTGAGTTAATAGTTAATATGCTCTACTAAAGGGCACCCGGAACTTTGGACTCGGTTGCGGGTCACGTGTATCTTGTGCGCCTGAAGAGAGATAACTTTATTATTTTTTGGTATTTTTTGGTATTTTTGAGTTAATAGTTAATATGCTCGACTAAAGGGTACCCGGAACTTTGGACTCGGTTGCGGGTCATGTGTACCTTGTGCGCCTGAAGAGAGATAACTTTATTATTTTTTGGTATTTTTTGGTATTTTTGAGTTAATAGTTAATATGCTCGACTAAAGGGTACCCGGAACTTTGGACTCGGTTGCGGGT
>JBANCY010000249.1:0-48537 GCA_037040045.1 Phorticella flavipennis | reverse complement strand
TCACACGGACACCAACCGTGTGGCGGAGCGAGCCCTGCGCCTGATGCAGCCCAAGTTGGCGCAACGCGAGGTTCCCGTGCAGCGAGTGGCGGCTCATCTCTTTCTGGCACTGATGGCCAAGGGATTCACGAATCTGCTCGCAGACAATCCCCTGGATCGTTTCATAACGACTGTAGAAGTTGGCGTATGTGACTCCAATCTAATGGTCCGTCGTTCGGCATACTTCTCACTGGCCTTCATGGCCGAGAATCTACAGCCGGAGCTGACGCGCTTGGCTCATCGGGTGTTGCCGTTGTACAATAAATATTTCGATCAGCTGTCACATGAGGCGCGCATATCCAAACGTGAACCGGAGTCTATATCTCGTGCGTTCTCCACACTGGACATGTTCCTGGAGAGTCTCAAGCGCGAGGCACTGGAGCCACATGTGGATGAGCTAATGAGGCGTCTTAAGCCATTGATGCAACCCGAAGGTAACTCGGCTTCCCTGCGGCAGATGACTATAAGCGCCATAACCACATTGGCCAAAAGAACGAAGTGCTCCTTCAAGAAGCACTTTGACGACGTGATGCTCGTCTGCATGCCCCTGGTCAAGCCGACGCAGGACGAGACGCAAATGATGCTTAGAACACACGCCATGCAGGTAGGGCCTAGGTTTTGATAATATTGTTTAATCAAATTTGATTGATTGATTCGTTGCAGGTGATCAATGCGCTGAGCGAGGTGGATCCCGAGAAGTTCAAGGGGCATGCAACGAGTTTGCTGAAACTCATTGAGAGCCCGGCAAGTGCACACATGTTCACCTATGAAATGTATGGGGTTCTGGCCGGATTTGTGCCGCAGCAGATGAAGCGGCATTTGACATCGATGATGAGCGCTTTGTTAAATTCGATAAAAGAGATGGTTACCTCGGATGAAAGCGACAGTAAGGACGACGACGACGACGACGATGATGATGAGTCCGACGAGAGCGATGAGGAAGATGAGGATGACGAAGAGTCCGATGGGGACACCAAGCGCATTGAAGATGAACTAGATGACGATAACGATGACTTCTGCGACTTGGGCAGCGAAAGCATCGGCGATGGCGACGGACACGGCGATCAAACGGACAACGATACGACCACAAAAAGCGCCAGCAGTTCGGCCAGTGTCAGCTCAGTGGACAGTCAGGATGAGGCGTTGTTGTGTCTCAAATCGTTCACCGTCAATTTCCCGACCGAGATGAAGCCATATATACCCCAATTGATAGAGAATGTCAATGGTTCCATGCAGCAACTGAACTCCGATGGCAAATGTGCCGCCTTCGAGGCGCTCACCGAGTTTGTGCTCATTAATTGGAAACAGGGCGACAAGGATCTGGCCAAAAAGCAAGTCATCGAAATGCTACCCGATATGACGGACTACGTGGAAACGAGCAAGGAGACCGGTAATGTGGTCATTGTCATAAACTGCATCCGGACCCTATTGGAGGAAATGAAGGCGAATGCTCTCACCCACGAGGGACGCGGCGAGAAGCTCTACAACATGCTGCGCCGTGCCCTGCGCCGCAAGCTTGTCTGCCAGTTCAACATCAGCACCGTCACCGAAATGGAAATGCTACAGGAATATAGCCAGGCGCTGTATGCCGAGAACCAGGTCATTGAGGCTGCCGGCGAGCTGTTACCCGTCTTTGGTCAGTCAATGACCCGACGCCAATTCGCTGGCTACTTCCAAAGCATTTGCCATCGATTCCTCAAGAGCCTGGCCGATTGCCAGCCGGGCGGCAATGTCTCACGACATCTATTCTTCCTCTACAAGCTGACCGCCCGCTGCATGGAGCCGTTGGGCGTTCTAGCCGAACAGTACTACGATGTCATCTGCTACAGCATCATCGACTGCCTCATGGACAGCAATCCCGAGGTGATTCAGTTTGCCATCGAACAGTGCCATTGGCTGCTGGAACACGTGCGTGATCAGGAGAGCATCACCACAGTGCTACAGGTGACCGCTCCCATTCTGATCAGTTCCCTGGGCTCGGAGTCTCAGTTGAAACTGGACCATCGTGAGCAGATCATGAACGTTGTTGGACGCACCATACTGCTCGACCACAAATCGGTGCAGCTGAAGGATCTGCTGCCGGCGATCTATGGCAATTTGCCGCTGCAAATGCATTTTGATGCCTATCAGCATATTGTGCCGGCTCTGGAGCTGGTCTATAAGGAGCAGTCGACTCTGATGGTGCCCCATCTGCAAAAGACACTGCAAGTGCTATTGGGGGCCATAAAGCTGGAACAGCTGGAAAACGAAGATACCCAAGCGGCAGCTATACGTTTTGTCGAGCTCATCAAGAAGGATCACAAGGATATTGGCAAGACAGTGGTTGTCGCCAGCTCCCCGATCAATTTGTAAATCACGTCAAACATTAACAGGAGACACTTTATACCGGCAGCATCAACAATAACAACAACTACAACTACGTCAAACTGGACCACAGCCCGAGGCATACAATATGGCGACATCAAGAGCATTATCTACGGGGTCAATTCCAAATAATTCATAACAAATTTCAAAACTCAAGTGTACTAAATTCTGGTTAAATTCAACGTTCCGTCAAAAATAAACAAAATTGTATTTTCAATTCGGCAAAACAAATCTTATACAATATTTTCTGGCGGGCGGTCGGGGGAATGGGCGTGGCAGCAGATCGCATTGACAAACGTGGGGAAATTAATGCAGCGTCCATCCCACGGCAATGGGTGAAATCGGAGAAAATGTAAACCTCGACAATGCAATTAGCAAAAAAGTGAGCGAAGCAACTAGATGGAATGGAGTCGACAATAAGATACCCAGCATTCATTGTTACCATTGAATTGCATGCAAAAGTAGAAACATATTTTGGTATAGTTTCAAAAACCTTCAATAACTTCTGCAGTTCTTAACCGATTATTGTGAGATTTTCAGAAAATCTTTAAAATAGGCCTACTGCTAACCGGCGAGCTCAACTAGGCTGAACTAACAGAATCAAAGGACATACAGGCAGGCAAATAGACCTATAGACATAACACCTAGAAAAACTAGGTTCAGGTTTTGACCCGAAAAGATTGTTATGGCCATATAATAATAATAACACAGTTTCCATAGCCCATCTACCCATTTGCTCAACCAATTCTAGGGCATGAAAAGACACTGCAAACCGAGTGGGCGAGAATCACCGAGAGAGGCGTGGTGAGTGCCGCATTGGGGGCGGTTGGCGGGGTCTCATAGTTAACACTTCATTGCTGGCTGCTGCAGTTGACGGCGTTGCCACCTTTTCGCTTTTGCAATTTGCCTCATTTTGGTGTCAAGTTTTCCTTCTTCTCTCTTTTTTTTTGTTCTTGCAACAAACTTGAAGAACTTTTCCAGCGCGAAAATGGCAATGAAAATTTCGTCAATAAGCTAAAGAAAATTAAATAAAATGCAATTAAACAGTCAAAAAAAGCAGGAGAAAAACGGGCGGGAGTCAACGTGGGCGTGGCAGAGTAACAATCAAACAACTGATGAGCAATTAGAATAAATGCAAAATTAGCAAAGCAAAGCGCGGTGACGCGACGCGGCGAGCAGCAGGGCAACGCGATGTGGCAAGTGGCAAGTGGCAAGCGGCAAGTGGCGACGGCGACGGCTGCCACAGACTGAAAGACAGACGACAGCCCAATTAATTAATATTTAATTTATAGCCCGAGAAATTGTGCCAACAATTTCATTAAGTTCTTGTGCTTATTTTCTGTTATATTTTATTTCTTATATTCCTTTTGGCATTCGGTTTGGTTTTTGCCATACCCTGTAAATTGTCCTATAATCATGTATGGTATGTATATGTTTAGAGGGCATGTGTGAGTCGTGCAGGCATTGGTATTTGTGCTTATTTAATACATTTTGCTTGGCATTCGCAAACGCCCACAAAATTTGTTTGTGTGTGTTTTTTATACCCTGTGTTTTGACAGAGTGTGTTGCAATCAGCCTATGGCATATGCAACATGTGTTGCAAGTTGCTCTGCTTAATTTTCTGGTATTTGGTAACACTTAAAGAGGGCAAAGACGCTTCTTTTTAAAAGGAGGGTCATACCTATCGACTGATTGACAAGCTCTTCAGCAAAGGAAGCTGATATAAAGGAAAATAGTGCTTCAGGCTTTGACCCAAGAAGGTTGCCATGAACTTATTACAATAAAAATATTAATAATAATAATAATAATAAGCCTGAGTGGCTGAAGTACATGAAACTATTCTTAAGAATCATATAAATAATCCATTACTAAACTATGATTATGTGAGTTTTAAGCAAAAAATTTCTGCAAAATTTTTGTAGAACATTTTTTTTTTTCTTTTTTTTTGGGGCTATAACCCTATTGAGTCACAGCTTGAAGCACTTTTTTGACTTTACTTTAACTTCCTTCACTGAATATCTTTTTTACGTGGGTGGATTTCAAATCCTACGCCACAACCTAGTTTTTCTAGGAGTGCCATGTTAAGTACATGAGTGGGACTCGAACCCACACCTCTTGTTTTGCGGGATAGTGCGTTATCCACTGGCCCACGGAGGCCCCGAAACAGGAACATATATGCTTTCATAAAACTAGCTCCACTGGACTTTTCTGCAGATCGTTAACTAATGATCTGTTCCAAATTCAATTCCAATTTCCTTTAGCTAAACCTTCTCTGAGACTGGTGCCTCGGTGAACCAGTGGATAGTGCACTCTCCCGCCAAACATGAGGTGCGAGTTCGAATCCCACTCTCCCACTCATGTCTATAGACATGAACCTCCTAGAAAAACTAGGTTATGGCATGGGATTTGAAATCCACCCACAGCTAAAATAAGTTCTTCAGTGAAGAAAGCAGACATAAAGACAAATAGTGTTTCAGCCTTTGACCCAAAAGGGTTGTTATGATCATAGAATAACAATAATAATCTGTTAGAGTATTCGCTATTCGTTTAGCTCTAGAACTAAAATTGTCTTATACAAATTTTTCTGTGTTTTTACCGTAAGCCGTGCTTGTTTTTCCGCGATTCTCTAATTAACTTGAAATGAGTTTTTCTTTCGTTCCTCCACCCCCTGCCGCTTGCTGCTCGGCGTATCTCCTGCGCTTTTCCTCTTCTTCTTTGTGTGTGTGTGTGTTTGTCCGAGAAATGTTTTTATTTTGTGTCGTTTTTTGGTTGTTTTTTCTGTTTTTTGCCTTGGCAAAATGTCACTTAATAAATTTGACGACTGTTTTATGTTGTCGCTTTGGCCCTTAAAATGAAAAGCAAAAGTAAAAAACCCAAAAAAAAATTTGTTGTGAACCAAAAAAGCAGAGAGCAACACGCCCATTACAACACGTAGTGGCCATAAATATAAAAGCCTGCCGCCACGCCCACAAAGGCATATAAAATTGCGTGTGTGTGGCACACTCATGACTGAGGCTAACCTTGACCCACACCCAGGGTTAGAGGGTTACGCGTGTTTGCCAAATGCGTGTGTGCTGTGTGTGTGTGTAGGTGTAGGTGTGTGGGTGTGTGTGTGTGTAGGTGTGTGTATGGGTGTATGTGTTGGCAGGCTCAAATGGATGTAACTAAGCTTCGGTTGCCTGGTGATGTCTCATGATTTGCCATATTAATTGCCCATCAACATAGAGCTGAAACACATGTGGTTTCTGGAGATCTAATAAGAGATAGAGAGACAGAGTGTGGGGGGAGGAAGTTCCATGGAGGCAGAAGGGGTCAAAGACAGCAAAACATTGATTTCCTGCTAGCCAATTTAAGTACAAACACAAAAATACAGGGTATAGCACTGTCGAGGGCCTCGGTGGATCAGTGTATAGCGCATTGTCCCGCACTGCAATAGAATGGAAAACAATTTTGGATGACACTTTCTGCATGGTATCTATGGGCACGCACATACCAAATTTCATGGCTCTTGAATACAATTTGTGGCTGATATACACATTTCGTCACTTTCCGGGTAAATAGAGGGGTTTATCAAAATTTTATATAACCCTATATAACAAATTTGGAGGTGATAGCTTAATAAATGCCAAAGTTATGGTCATTTTATCGAAAAACGAATTTATCGATTATCGGGCGAAGGGGGCGTGGCATAATTGAAATCTCAGAACTTGATATGTGTATTGTATACACGGACCTTCATCCCGAGTTTCACGTCTCTAGCTCTTATAATATTGAATATTAATGCGTTCACACGGACAGACAGACGGAGAGGGCTAAATCGACTCCGCTATTGATCCTGATCAAGAATATATATACTTTATGGAGTCTGCCACGCCTTCTTCTGTCTGTTACATACACTTGCACAAACTTATTATACCCTTCATACCAAATTTCAATTGGAATCAGGGTATAAAAATAGGACTGCCAGCACCACTCGCTATAACTTTTCCTTAAAACTAAATTGAAGTAAAAATACCAAAATACAGGGTATACGCAGCACACGATATAGCTTCTGCTCTAAGCTACAGGGTATATGCAGTTTATACTTTTGCTTTAATCAAACAAGTAAGAATTTCATACTCTTTTCGAAGCGGTAGATAAAAACAAATCTTGGTAGTGTGTGAGCTTTGAGTCCAATAAGTTGAAAAACAAGGGAAACATGGGCAGAACCGACTGTTGGTTATATGGCAGCTATATTATATAGTCGTCCGGCTCCGACAAATATGCTGATGCATAACAAAAGAAAGCTATGTGGCAAGTTTCATTAGGATAGCTCAAAAACTGAGGGACTAAATTTCATACATACAGACGGACATGGCTCAATGGATTTCTTTGGTCTTCACGACCATTCTAGCAAATTTTGAGGGGTTATGACGTTTCCTATTCCTTTATTTTCTTCTAAAAGAGTATAAAAAATATAAGGAGCCCCATTGGACCAGTGGACCAGTGGATAGCGCACTCTTCCGCCAAATAAGAGTTGTGGATTCGTGGCAAAGCTTGGTGCTTGCGTAGGATTTAAAATCCACCCACGTAAGAAAGTTCTTCAGGGCAAAATAGTGATTCAGGCTGTGACCCAATAAGCTTGTTATGACCATATAAAAGTAATTGAATAAAAAAAAAACCCCGATCTACCACAGGTAGATTTCATCATGGACTACGCTGCGTATGAGTAACATGACACAAATACGAGTGAAAGTTCAAGTGAAAGTCATTTCCATTGTGGACGTAGGCAACCGCAGCAGTGGTGCGGTGGCTGGTGGTGGAGTGGAGCGTA
Organism: Phorticella flavipennis; assembly: GCA_037040045.1. Classification (NCBI taxonomy): domain Eukaryota; kingdom Metazoa; phylum Arthropoda; class Insecta; order Diptera; family Drosophilidae; genus Phorticella; species Phorticella flavipennis. Next base: position 41,321 of record JBANCY010000249.1, on the reverse strand, counting down.
CTGGGGGAGGAGGGGACAGAGGCTGGTTGAGTGGCACATGTTACAAGCTCCATTTCTACTGCTGCTCCACACCGACTTTTGACTTGTAACAAGTGCCTGTCGGGCAACCATGGCCGTGGTCCGTATCCAAAAATTGTGATGTCTGTTGATGTTGCGACTTTTGGTCGGATTAAACGCGCAGCTACACCTGGTGACATATCTTCGAAAACAAGTGTGCAGATGGGTGATGGCAATCAACGAACATCAAAATTCAACGTTCAACTTTGCTATATATGTAGATGCACTGGCAGGAGCAGGGAGCGGGGACCAGGAGCAGCAGCAGCATAAGGACAACCTTCGAGCAACAACAGCAACATCAGTCAAAACTTTGCCAGCAACTGAATTATGTCATTTGGTTGACAGCCCGCGCACAGATGCAGATGCTTTGGTTCCGTGGAACCTAAGGGGTATGCGGGACTGAGTGTGTCATTGTGGCAGTTTGTTGCAGGTTGAGACAGGTTGAGGCAGGTTGCCGGTTCCGTTGGTAGCCAGTGGCAAAAATACGTAACAGCAATGGATCTGGATTTGTTGGTAAAACGCCGCCACATGGCATTGGGGCAGGTAAAGAACGAATTAAACCAGGTGCACAGTGGGAATCGTAGATAAAAAACAAGGCAGAATGCTGTTGGGGCCTCGGTGGACTGGCCCGCCAAACAAGAGGTGCGAGTTCGAGTCCCGCTTATGTCGATAAAGGCATGACCCCCCTAGAAAAACTAGGTTGTGGCGTAGTACTTGAAAACCATCCACGTAAAAAGAAGATATTCAATGAAAGAAGCAGAAAAAAGATAAATAGTGCTTCAGGATTTGACCCAATGGGGTTGCTATGGCCATAGAATAATAATAGAATGCTGCGATCGAGAGTGCCCGACTGTGGGATACTCTGATCCCAGTCAAGGAATACGTTTCAGAACACATAGGTTAAAAATCTATTTTAAATTCTAAAAAATTTACATCTGTTTTCAAATTTTTTGATTTGCGGGGAAGAGTGGCTTGTCATAAAAATATTAGAGTATATGCATTTTGCGCGTCATCAATAAGAATATACATGCCGAATTTTGTGACTCTAGCTATAAACGTTTAGCCATTAGCTGACATAATGCATCTTTAACCTTCTATCCTTATAGCCCGTTTTCGGCCTCTTATAACTTCAGTGTTTATGACCCGATCGTTCTGAAATTTGAAGGATTACTTGACGACAAAGTCTTGTGTATGTATTCTGGAATTCGAATCATTATGATAAGTATTGGACAAAATATAAGATGAAATTTAATCTAGGGGAGTCCAAATTAGGATGGAAAACAATTATTGATGCCACTTGCTGCATATGGTTTATGTACACATATATAGCAATTTTCATTATTCTAGCATACAAATTGTGGCTCATAGATACATTTCGTTATTTTCCGAGAAAGTGGAGCGGTTCATCAACATTTTGGGTATATTCAATATGCAGTTTCTACTCATGATCCGATATACTAAATTTGATGTTGATAGCTCAATAAATACAAAAGTTATCGTTTTTATGGATTATCGGGTAAGGGGGGGCATGGCATCCAAAATTTGAAACAAAATCGTACTGCGTATCGTATATACGGATCGTCATGCCAGTTTGAAGTCTGTAGCTTTTGTAATTACCGAGATCCGTGCGTTTAAAGGCTTAATCGAATCGGCTATTGATGTTGATGAAAAAATATATATACTTTATGGGGTCTGTCACGCCTCTTTCTGGATGTTCAATACATTTTCAAATGGTATAATTAAAACCAGCTTTCCACATTACCATTATGCTTTAATAATCGTTCAAATATTACTATATAATAATATATATATTTCAGTCGACAAACGACGTTAAAAAATCGACGAATCCTCATTTCTCGGCGGTCACATTGAATGTGGCGCAAAGGCAATAATGATCCGAGCCAAGAAACTTATTGGGCAACTTCGATGATCTCTTGGGCAGCTTATAGTAACTGTAAATGCGCAGAAACTCGCACGAATAGAACAAATGATCAGCACAGACCCAGCCGTTGTTGGGTGTGTGGGTCGATATGAGACCAGTGGTGCTGCTGCCGGTGCCGCAGACGGGCAGTAAGTGCAACGGTTGGCTGCACGAGGCCGTCGAGGAGGCGGTGCGGGCTGTCAATATGGCGTACAGCTCCGATTGACTATCGAAATTAAAGTCTCCGGCCAGGAGTACGGGTAGCAGACGCTCGGACTCCGGATCAAAGCAATATTCCAGTATGCCCTTGAGCAACAGTTTTACCTGCAACTCCAGCAAATCCGGTTGCATTTGGAGCAACTGCAACAGATGCACATTGACCACCACCAGATCCTTGCAGGGCATAGTTTGGTCCGGCAGCAACAGACGCAGCTTGGCCATCAAAGCATAATGATCCGGCTCATAGGAGTGACGTGAGCAATTACAATTCAACGCACGATTATCGACCAGTCCGAACTTTTGCTTATCATAGAGTATAGCGATGCCATCGGATCGTGATTCCAACTTTTGTTGATAGACATAGCCATATTGACGCCCGGTGGCGGCTCGGAAACGTGCCATAAGCTGTGGCACACGGTTGCACTGCAATTCCTGCAGGCAAACAATGTCCGGACTGAGTGTCTCCAATTCACGGCAAAGATTGGCCAGACGACGACGCCAGCTGAGCACCTGCATCTCTAGGCCACGAAAGCGTTTCTTCTGTTGCCGGAACTGATCCTGAGCCATGATATTATACGACATTATCTTGTAGCTGGGCTGAAACGGTGACGGCTCCTCCAGCTGCACCCAATAACGGCTTAAATCATAGCTGGCCTGCAATTTTGATATATTATCCATATTCACTGTGTATGTCTAATTGAGTGATTTGAGGTTATGTTATGTTGTTATGTTTTATTATGTGGGGCGTTGTGGAGCGTAAAATGTACGACTCTTTACTGTATAATATATAATATATATATTTATATGAAATTGATATGCTAATGCCCGAGAGCTGGGGTCTGTTGTTTATGATATAAAATGTTTCATCTGATTCGAAAAGCGAGTGTATATCGATTGACAGATTTTGCAAAGTTCCAAAGATTTGAATGAATATCGATCAGTTGGAAACTATAAAAGCTCGAGAAGAAAAATCGCATCAATTCTATACTCAATTTGTCTAGAAATTTGTAAGATTTAGCAAGAAAATCTCTAAAAATTAACTGCAGAACGGTCATACGATTTAGCAATATCTATAAGGATATACCTTAGTACCTCAATTATTGTTAAATCATGTGATAAATCTTGGTAGATAGCCTTTCAGTTCTGGATAACCATATAAATCATTTTGCTGTCATACCATTGTAAATCGATTTTACTTATATGTCTTAGATTTTTCTGACTATTGCCTGCAAATAAAACAAATACGTACATTTTTGTATAATCTTTAAATTCACCAAATTTCAATAGCCTTGCTCTATGAATTCGGAAGATGTGCATCATTCAAGACCTTACATAAAACATACTCTTTGCTTTTGCCTCTTTTACTTATGTCGAGGTTTTTGTAGGAAGTTGCAAAGTTGAAAAGGAGCTATTATGCTAAGATTTTAATAAATCAGAGGCTTAAGTCCATATGGGAGTACAAAATTGTATTTCTTTCGAATTTTTGCTATCCCCTAAAGCAAAATATTGCGCCTCAATTTCATAAAGATTATGCATTTCGTTAAGTCGAATTAAATCCCTCTTAATTTTATTAATTTGAATTTTAAATGATATTTTGCCACAATTTTATAATGAATTTTAGGCAAGACCAAAATCGGATCAAGGTCTAGTTCGGCTCAAAAAGGACCCATTTCAAAATTTGCCCAATTTGAATTGGGAAAAAGACAGTAATTAGCAGAAAATGAAAGAAATCTGTTGAAAAGCAACAATAAATATAAGACATAAGATGATTTTTCTTTTGTGTTCGCCCCACTTGCCCCACTGTGCCAGCAGGCGGTTTCAGCCGGCGGTTCAGCCAGTCATTACATGCCGCACATTTTTGCGTATTCCAATTTCCATTTTTTTTATTCGCTTTTCCTTTATATATATATATATATATATATATATATATCTATATATATATATATCTATATATATATATATCTTGCCTTTCTGCCAGCGCCTTGTGAATATTTTTCTTCAATTTTATTAAAATTATGGAAATGAATGAAATACTTATCCGCCGCTGCTGCTGCTCCAGCTGGGGCACGGGCAGCGGGCAGTGGGCAGCGGGCGCCCGCGACATCTTTTGGGCGAATGAAACGAATTTATCGAAAATTGCAGCAGTCCTTTGGCCAACCCCTCAGTCCCACCCGATCCCACCATCCAAATCCACATCCTTGGGCCACATCGTCTTCGGTTGCATGCAGCCTGTGGCAGGTTGGAGTAATCCGTTTGCACTGATGCGATTCCAATTGATGTGCAGAATGTTACCTGCAACAAATGCTCCTCCACTCATTTGCATGTCCAAGTTTCGGTTATGGCTTCAGCTCAGCTCCGAAAATTCCAATTGAATTTTCATTTTATTTTCTTAGCTTTTCCATTTGCTAATTTTGCATTTTCTTTTTCATTTTCTTTGGTAAGTTTCGTTTTTTGTTGTTTTTAATTGCAACTCATTTAGCTAGACATTTCGTTGGTTCTATGCGATTTTCCGATTTTCCGCAGGTTTTCCTGCGATTCGTTCCTTTCGATTGCAGCTGTAAAACTTGTTCAAGTTTGTTGTTCATTAGCGAACAAAACTTGATGCCACCTGGCGGCGTATTTAGCAGGCTGTCACTAATTGCATCGGAGAGGTCTCCACCCATTTCGTTGCCCGTATCCCCCGCTTTTCCAAGGGTGTCGCATATTTCACCTGGCTGCAGTCGTTGCAGGCGCCAAACCCCAACCCCAAATCCAATCCCAATCCCAATCCCAAGCGCGAACCCGAACCCAAACCCGCTCGACAATTTGATTTGTCGCAATATTTTTCGCATTTCGCACATCAATCACAGCCGCTGCAGACCAGTTCCGGATCTAATTCGATTTAGTTTCACTTCCCAAAGTGAAAAACAAAAAAGAAATCGGAAAATGGAGAAAAATTGTGTACTTTATTTCGGTTTCGCTTTAGATTCGCCCAATGTGCGTTACGATTTCGCATAACGATATTCATCGATAAAGCATCGATTGAAGTATTAAAAAGAATTTTCGATTTTGATATTTCTTGAGCAGGTTTTGTATTGCATTCGTCTTGTGGCTAAGAAGAAGTTAGTGAAAGAAATTGTTTTTCTCAAGAAGTCACAATGGTTTGGCTATGTTTGGACTATATAGCGTATGGGGTAAGACTTCCTAAGGAAGTGTTTCCTAACAAGTTTTAATGGTCCGATTATCATGTGATCCAGCGTTGTCGTGCTACAAAATTAGTTTTTCATGTCTATCCGAAAATTTCGTCTGTTTTTCTTGCAATTCTCGGCTCAAACGATCATCAATTATCAATACACATAACAGATGGACTTCAAGAAGAGTGCTTTCTTAAAGGACTCCATGTGGCGTTACTCCCAGATTACAGATTATGTGCCAGTTTGTTTTGCATCATTCTACGGATTAATGAGATCCAAAGATGGCTTTGTTAATACGTTTGATAGAAGCTTCTTAGGGCAATATATATTAGAAGTCCTCATGGATCAGCCTCTTGACCAAATCTATACCGGTTTTATAGCATTTCAAGACATCACGATGTCAATTTAGGTATACAGTCGGGGAACAATTTGTTCCTGACTGGTATTGATTGATATTGAAGTTGAGAGTCGAAATTCCACTCGAAAACAATATTTATCTTCTATTTAATGAATATTTAAAAATATAAAATTATTAAAATTATACGATTGGTACAAATTGTCAAACAATCCACATAATATCAATGTAACTTCACCGCAAACAGCAAATTAAAAAATCGTTGCATACTTTCAGGCGCTTGTATATTTTGTGGGTCCCTTTGCGGTTGAGGTTTTTCTTTCTACTTACTATTATATGGCCATAGCAACCCCATCGGATCAAAGCCTGAAGCATTATTTTCATTTATTTCGGCTTCCTTCACTGAAGAACGTTTTTACATGGGAGGATTTCAAATCTCACGCCGCAACCTAGTTTTTCTGGGGGGGTCATGCCTATCGACCTCTTCTTTGGCGGAACAGTGTGCTATCCACAGCTCCCCTGATCTTTCTTCTATTGTTCCATATTCTTCTAATCTACTGCTATAAATTTTTACGAAATCTAGCAGAAATTCAATTGTGGAATCACTTGAGTGAATGGGCCTAGTTTTCGTTTGACAATTAGCGCCATGGACTGCGCCTCTTTGTCCATTGCAGATGACAGCTTAGAAAAATCACCGGCAGAACAGAACAAGCTGTGCGTCTGCCGTAGAGTGTGCGGCGTGTGTGTGTGTGCGGTGTGGTGCGGTGTGGTATGGGGCATTGGGTAAGTGGGGGTCACTGTTTGTTCAAGTTTGAAGTGGAGCTGGCCATGGCTGCCTGTCACTAGACAAATGTGACATATTTGCGGGTTGCTGCCAACGCCCACTGTGCACGGCACGCAGACTGAGATGCCAAAGGGGCTCAGATGGGGGGTGGTGTTGAGAGGAAGCTTGGTTGCTAACAGATCCCTTCATTAGTCATCTTCAAGTGGGGCGTTGAGTGGAATTATGCAAAAGTTGCCTTAAAGTGACCAAAATCACGCGCAACAAGAACAACAAAGGCTAACAGTGGCTACAGCCGGTTTTTAGCCGTAAAGCTGCCGCTGGCCACTTGAAGTCAAAGCCAAAGCTGTAACTGTGACTGAAACTGTGACTGTAAATGTGACTGGTACACACTGACGAGTAGTTACAGTTGTTCGAGTAGACCGACAAAATGGTGGGCTTGTTCAGAGTGTAGAGTGTGTGGGTGTTGGGTGTTGGTGTTGCTGTTGGCTGGGGGGCGTTGTGCGGTGGGTGTGGCATGGCCTGAAGTGCTGTTGTAGCAGCAGCTAGCAAATTAATCTTATTTAATTTGAATTTTTTTATATATATAAAAAATGGAGAGAACTCACCGAAAAAAGCCGCCAAAAACTTTTGTTTCAAATTTGTATTATTAAATGGCTGCGGACAGCTTTGCTCTGTGGGTTTTGGATTGTTTGGCAGCGGGGCGAGGGATGGGGATATGGGGAGTTGGGTGTGGGGGGCTGGTGTTGGTCATTGTGTGGTTACACTGGGGCTATGGGATTTTTGTGGCACGTGCGCGGCGGCGGCGGCTACTTGTGAACACTTTCCAATTTGTTGAATCCTCCGCAGCAAAACAATTTGTGGACACTGCCGCCCACTACACAAAAAATCGCAAAAACAACACAAAAACCGTGCAAACAACGCGCATAGCTGAGACCCTAACGGTATCAGGAGGCATCATGGCGCGGCGGCGCGGCGTCACGGGGCGTGCAGGTTGCATGTGGCATGGCACCTGCTGCGGCCATCCCATCCCATCCCATCCCATCCCATCCCATCCCGTACGTGTGTCATTCTGCGGCAACGCGGCATGAAAATGATTTATGGGAAAAGCTTTGCATTTTGCCGGGCAACGGGATCGGCTGGGCTGACTGGCGTGACAGGGTATCAAGCGGTCGGGGCGGGCATGACGGGCTCTGACCCGACCGTGTCGCATTTGTCGCATAAATGCAAAGTGTTTTAAAGTTGTTGTTGATTTTCGGCAGTGCCAAGCTGAGATTGACTCACGCCGGAGTGAGATGAAATATGCATGAGGGGCATGCCACAGAGCGTGGACTGGTGAGCGGTCGAGGTGCAGGTGGAGGTGATGGGGTAGCCAACTCCTACGATGGAGTACACACAAAGGTGACACAAAGTTGACAAACTAAAGATAGATGAGCCCAGAACATGGAGTTAGTCCGTTGCAATAAACCATAAACAAAGCCCAGCCGATTTTAGGTGTACAATTTTGACACTTGAAATGAAGTTTTCAAGAGGTGTTCAGGGTTTTATTACAGTTTTTGCATAGAGTGCTTACTTTATGCTGAAGGTTAGAGTGTATTTCAAGCAGTTGTTTAACTTTTGAGTCATCATTATGATACTTTTTTTGACAGCTTAGCAACGGGCTTGCCCATATAAGCCATGTTTCTTGAACTATGTTCATTATTTTTACTGGTTACATAAATATTATTATACTTGGGTTAATTTCAAAAAACGTTTCAATTGTTTCAATTCCCTTGGGTTTGATCTATGAAATTTGGTAAATCAAATATAAGCTTTTGTCACTTGTTAAGCGCTTTTAAAAATCGCTCTCTAAGCCCCACTAAGCTGCGGCTTTACGGATCTATTTAAGGCCCACAATGGTGCCTAAGTTTTGGTTTGACTAATCAGTGACAAGCTGCGTTCCATTGGGACCAAAAAGCAAAAGCATTTTTAATTTGATTTCGTTAGCTTTTTGTGGCTGGCGCTGACAGGTGACCAAAAGATTCATTATCCCGACCAAAGTCAGAGACGACTTTCTAATTGTATTAACACGCTAATGTGAATCCCGTGCCTGAACAGAGCTTGTGCTCTGTGGCGAGGAGGAGGACTGGTAGGGAGGCTAGGAGGGGCACATCTTAATGTCGTTTATATCATATTTATTTAATTTTTATATTTCGCTTCAGACGGGCTTTTAAGAATAAATTTTAATTGTCATCTGATGTCGCAATGTTTGCCTTGTTGTTATTGCCGTTCTTTCAGTTCTTTCTTGTTTTTTTGGGGCCCCCGGGTGGGGCATTAAAGATATTGCAGCATCAGGTTGGGGTGTACCAAAAAGTGAAAAAAACAACAACAACAACAATAGGGCATATGGCCAACATTATGGCCATACTTATACTTATATTGTATGTGCTCTTCTGCTTCTTCTTCTTTGGCCCTTAGCCCTTGGCCTTTGGCTGGGCAATAGTAAAAGCGAAATTAGCCAAACGCAAGAGGACAACAAATTTTCTACCTGTTGGCCATAAAATAAATTCCATTATATTGTGACAAAAAACAACAGAAAAGCGAGAAACGAGAGGAGAGAGAGGAAAGTACAGAAAAGCGCGCTCGTAAAAATAATAATAATAAAAGCCAAGCCAAATGATGCAGCACAAGCGGAGTCGCCGGGTCGGAGCCCGAGTCGGAGTCGCAGCAGGTGTAGGTGTAGGTGTTGGAGCAGGAGCAGGAGCAGGAGCCAGAGACAAAGGTTGACAATGGCAAACAAAAGCTGGGAACTTGGATACCGTTGTTGTTCCCAGAGCGAAAAACGCAGCAGCATTTTGCAAAAAAAATGTAGCATACTTTTTGGGGCTAAAAAGTAGCTAAGCAAAATATTTGATTTGGATCGACTTTAGCGGTAAATTTGACAGTTTTTGATTGGAAAAATAATAAATATAAAAAATTAATGTATATTCGTTAAAATTTTATTAAATTTTTTTCATTTTATTAAAAAGTTATTTGCTTAAAGTTGATGTAATCAGTAATATTTTTTTATTGAAGCCTCCTTTCAAATTGGGATTTTATAATGTCCGATCTTAACTCAAGATGCGTGGGAAATGTATTTATTAGAGTACTTCGTATTTGCAAATTGCATATACAGTCGAACTTCTCTATAGGGAACTCCTATACAATGAAGCTTTCCCTATTATGAATTGATTTTAAACACATAACTTTCTCGTTCCAATTTCATTGTATATAAATATAATTTCTGTATAATGAAGTTTCTATATAATGAAGTGATTTTCTAAGCCCGTCCAGATTCATTGTTGGAAAGTTCGACTGTATAGAAATATTAGCTTGAAAAAAATAGACTCAGATAAGTTAAGAAAAAACTTAGAGACATCTGTGTTGACGGAAATGAGCTTAACTTTTCCGAATACTTAACTTTTGTGCGTCTCTACTGCATTTATATTCATGTTTTGAATCTTGATATTCTTTCTTTAGACGTTTGTTAAAATGATATTACCATATATTTTGAAGTATTCATATCGTGGAGTTTTCAAATTATGCACAAAAAGTTTTCAAAGCAAAATCCTGTATAATATAGTAGTTATAGCAATTCGACTGATACAGAGTTGAAAGAAACAGATCTTAAACGATATTTAAAGCAATTTAAAATGAAAGAAGCCTGCAAATTTCAAATAAATGCTACAAATTCTTATAGTGATCTGATGTAGAAAACAAATTTTAAAAGAAGTTCAATTTTCATCAAATTCTGGACTTGAAAATTTTAAAATTTTCATCAAATTCAGTACTTGAAACACATAAATTTTGAGCTAATTTTTATAAAATTTCATATCGAAAAATGTTTACGTTTACTGGAACAACACCTCAGCACTTTGAATGTGAAAATATCGTTTAAATGGTGGCAGCAAATCAGACAACAACTATAAAAGACGCACAGCGCAGAAAGCAGGACAACAAAGCACATTGAACAGGACACACAGGACTCAAAGGAGGTGTAGATGGATGTGGGGGCTAGGACGGCCAATGAAGGAGCAGTATTTGATGCGGGACAACAACTAAAACAAAAACAAAAACAAAAATAAAACAAAAATAAAACAAGTAAGAAAGCTCTAGTCGAGTGAGCTCGACTACGAGATACCCTGATCCCAACTGAAAGCGGCGCTGCACCACCGGCCTCACCTTTCGTGAATTTTTACACAATTTGGCGAATACTTCAGTATTTTTTATCTGATTGATGTGAAATTTTTGTGCTTCTAGCTGCAACAGTTTAGCCGCCAGGTGGCGTAATCTATTTTTCACCTTTGGCAGTTTTTGCCCGTTTTCAACAACTTCTAGGTCTTATAACTTCGGTGTTTATGATCTGATCGTTCTGAAAAGATTGGTTTATGACAGTCATAATTATAGATTATGGAATTGGATATATTCATATGATATGATAACTATTGTAGGACTAATGAGCACTTTTTGAATTTAAGGAAGATCAATTTAGGATGGAAAAAAATTTTGAATGCCTCTATCTGTATGGTATGTAGGAGCACCCACATACCAAATTTCATGACCCTTGCATAAAAATTGTGGCTGCTATACACATTTCATCACTTTCCGGGAAAATATAGGGGTGTATCAAATTTTTGGGAAATTTCATTCTGCATTTTACATTCATTATTATTATTATTATTATGTGGCTATAACAACCCTATCGGGTCACAACCTGAAGCATCTTCCTCTGGCGAGGCTTTTTGCTTTTTTTCATTGAATACTTATTTTTTTTAAAAATGGGTGGATTTCAAGTCCTACGCCAAAAACCTAGATGCAAACTTGGAGGGTCAAGTCAAATGACCTGAGCAGGAATCGAACCTACGTCTCTTTGTTTGGGAAGCCAGTGCGCTATGCATTGGGCTACCGAGACCCCCCATTCATTACCCCATATACCAAATATGGGGGCGATAGCTCTATTGATGCCAATGTTATGGCCATTTTATCGAAAATCGTATTTATCGATTATCGGGCGAAGGGGGCGTGGTATCATCGAAATCTCGGAACTTAATATGTGTATTGTATACACGGATCTACATGCCAAGTTTGAAGTCTCTAGCTCTTATAATCTCGAAAATCAATGCGTTCACATGGACGGACAGACAGGCGGAGACTGCTAAATCGACTCCGCTATTGACCCTGATCAAGAATATATACTTTATGGGGTCTGCCACGCCTCCTTCTGCCTGTTACGTACATTTGCACAAACTTATTATACCCTTCCTACCAATTTTCAATTGGGATCAGGGTATAAAAAAGAAAAATCTCAAACAGATTCAAATATCCCAAAACGGTTCTACCCCAAGCACAATGCCACGCTCTAAAACAGCGCGAACAATTTTCGAACAGACAATGCCAGATGAGAAATTGTGAGGCCTAAGGGACAATAACAACAACAACATTGTTCTACCCTGGGCAGGGCGACCTTTGTTTAAATATTAATAAAATCCCATTCGAGGGTATGCGCAAGTCAAAGGTAAACAAAGAATGCCAACTTCTGCTAAGGTTAAATTCTTTTAGTTTTATTTTTTGGAGGTTTTAATTTTATCTGCGTCTTGGGCGAAACACGCACACACTGAACACTCATAAAGCTTCGGCAGATCCTAACGATTTCGACCATAAAAACTCCAAACTTAAGCGCAAAGTTGAAACTGGAGTCTGATGACCAAAACTAGCACCTATTTGTTCATGGAGTTGCAAACCCAATAGACTTTGGCTGTGGTTTTGGGCCTCTTCTGGCCACTAGCTACTGGCATATTGCAGTTATAATAACAAATGCAGAGAATCTACCAAAACTACCATGAGGCAGCCATCGCCAGGACTCAATGCACATGGATGCATCCTGTCGACCAATTGAAGTATTTAAGTCTTAAAACTTGCCTGATTTTGAGAACAAGCAAATGGCATAAACGTGCCGCTTTCAATAAAAGCAGACAGTCGGGGCTTGCATTGAGCTTCAACTGACTGGAATTTTCCCAATATATACACATATAGCATATATATATATATATATATATATATATATATATATACATTTCTAGAAGGCAAAGTCTAGTGTGCAGATGAATATGAGCAGGAAAATGGCTTATCAGAGCTTCGTTTGATGATGATGTGATGCATTTTGGCCAACAGAATATTTTACGTGGATTTTGATATTGTCTTTGAGATTCTAATGTGACCATATTGTGACAATGCCAGCTCTAAGTCAAAGACCTTTACTATCATAAATACAATATTATGTTACGCGGAGGTCGTCTTGAAACCGAATCATTTTGAAAATCAAGTAAATAAAGATTATGTTCGGTCAACCCAAAGTTTCACACTCTATTATCCTCGAACAACACATATTTCTTTAGGTATTTGATCCATTGGAACTAAAAAATTTGTAATTTAAAAATGGATTTATTCCTTCCTACAAAGGGTATTCGAATATCTGATCTAAGACGTTCTTAGCTCGATATTCAAGAGAAAAATTGAAAATGTAATTGTATAAGTAATCTAAGAGCAAAAGCTGACATTCGTTTGCCCTACGAAACATCCTAGTAGCTCAAGGGTAAAGAGAAGAAAGCTAAGTCCGCAGAGATTTTTGACTAATGCAATTCTTAAGTGATTGTGGAGGTTTTCTCATTAAACTTTGAGGAACAAGAGATACATAGATAATTTAATCGTATAAGTAATTTCAGAGCAATATCTAAGTAATCAATGTATATTTGGGCACAATTTCAGTTATATGACAGCTATTTGTGGTAGTGGTACGATAGATAGTGGAGCGATAGATAGTAAACAAACTAAATTTTATGTTAACTTTCTATTCAATACCTTGAATTTTTCATGAAATCTTTTTAAAATTCTCGCAATGGCAGTTGATTTCCGATTTCCTCTAAAAAATACTTCTGAGGATGGACATGGTCAATATTTCATTGGTAAGTAGAATGAATTTGGAAAAATAATATTAAATGAATGTCTTTACCAAACATTCAAACAAAACAGGTCTGATTTCTAACACAAATTGAGTTGAAAAACTAATTGTAGTCTAAGAAAAAAAAACCAAAAACCTTCGGTTATTAACGAGTCAAGCCTATCCAGAAAGACTGTGAAAAATTTGAATAAGATCACTTAACTAGTTTTTGAGAAATCATATCCATATCCACATTGGGAATGATATTTTGAGAAAAACGCGGCCAAAGATTGAAAGGTTCCATATCCTACACTTTTAATCCGATTGTTTTGAAACTTTCAGAAAATACTCTAGACATATAACCCTCTAAGAGGTGAGAGTTGCTCCCAGGCGGACAAACAGACGGATAAAGATACGGATTCGCCCAAATCGGTTGGTTTAAATCAAATCACGAAAATAATATATAACCACAATGGGAGAAACCTAGAATAAACTATTCAAAATTTCTGAAATATTGCTGATAATTCATGATGTCAATTGTGCCATGCTATCGACAAGTTTCATTCTTGACTAGTTTTCAACCAATTTAGATGACTTCTATGGCAACTATAAGCCGCACTATGTCAAAATACAGGGTATTCTGCTGTTCATACAAATTTTAATATACAACATTGACATAATAATCTCAGCTAAAAGCATATAATTATCAAGCTGACTAAACTAAATACAAAGTGTTCGACCTATAAGAGATTGAGGCAAATATTGATGATGATCATCAGATGATGATGATGTTGATGATTACATGTTGATGGATATGAAAATGTTGGAAATGGACGATGGATTCGGTAAGGACTCGGGCAACAATTCTCATGTTTTCCACAAAATTTAAGCAGCACAAATGTTTGTCGGGCTCTAACATTTTGTTTGGCCAAAAGTCAGGTGTTGGCCAGAGATATATACGTATGTATATATAGCCAGTTCCATTCCCAGTCCCAGTCTGATTGGGGCCAGGTTTTTGCGAGTGGAGGAAGTACTTAGCATTTGTATTTAATTTTCATTTTGCATTTGAACTTTTTGCACTGAGCACCAACCGCTGGGCAAACATGGGCCAAAAGCTTTGGGGCGTATTAAGGCACGTAGCAACCGCATATGTGTGTGTATGTGTGTGTGTGTGTGTGTGGGAGGCGTGGGCATGTGGAAGGCGTGGTCGCCGTACAGGTGATGCTCAACATTGGCGAAAGGTAGCACAATTGTTGCCATGTAACAGTTTATGTGTCATAAAAACTAGTTTCCATTGAATTTGCACAGCATCCTTGCGACAGATGCTGACAAGGGCGGCGCAGAGGGGCTGCGAGTGCTTGTTCAGGGATGGTGGAGGGAGGGCTGGGGAGTGGGGGAGCTGTATAAGCAGCAGGTAGTAGGGGGGCAGGGGGGCATGGGAAAACGTTGCATTGGCAAAAGTTAGTGGCAAATGGGTACGCCGTGGCGCCCCGTGTTGCACACATCTTTTGGGGAACGGAAATGGGAATGGGTTGAATTTGGTGGCAACGCTGGCAAAGCTGGCAACGCTGGCAAAGCTGGTAAAGCGAGTAATCATCGGAGTTGATGCTGGCCAAAGCCCAACGACAGTTGAACAAATTACATGCAGAAGCAGCTCACAAACATACATATATACATAGGTGTATGTCTATGTATATATATAGAAAGATATATATATATATATAAAGTCAGGCATTGCTCGGGTGCAAGTGCCACTTGTAGCTGTAGAAAAACTGTAGAAAAATGTTTCTAATTGTGGACAAGGGGAGACCGAATTAAAAGACAAAAGTAAGACCGTACTTGGGGTCTCAGTGGCCCAGTGTATAGCGCACTGTCCCGCCAAACCAGAGGTGTGGGTTCGAATCCCACTCATGTCGATAGGCATGACCCTCCTAGAAAAACTAGGTTATAGCGTAGAATTTGAAATCCATCCAGATAAAAAAGTTCTTCAGTGAAGGAAGCACAAATAAAGGAAATATAATGCTTCAGGCGTTGACCCAATAGGGTTGTTATAGCCATATAATAATAATAATAATAATAATAAGACCGTATTTCAATATACAAAATTTGCAGCAGTTGTTTGATTTACAACATATTTTTGTATCATATCAAATACTTCATTTTTTTTTAAAGAATTTTTTATAGTTTTAATATTATCTAAAATTATTAACATAAAATATTAAGGCTTTGTGGTATTTGTTTATTAAGGCTTTGAGGGTGTTTCTACAAAATTTCAACAAAATCGCTGCATTGGAAAAATAGATTGGGCACTCTGAATAAAGTCGCCTTATACACTTCGATTTCTACTGTTTGGTGAACTGTAACAAATATAATATATTATAGTACATTTCTCTTTTGAGAAATTGTTGTAGAATTTTGCATTAAAAATTTACGATTAGATACACTCGGGAAATATTTGTAGAGACCTTTCGAAAAAAGAACCCTTAGTAACTGATCTCAAATAAATTGCATCATTTTCTAGAGAAATCAAAATTATTGTTTCGTAAATATTTAAGCTTGGCGACCTTGGTGGACCATTGTACAGCGTACTGTTTCGCCAAACCAGAGGTGGTCGGTTCGAACCCCATTTATGTGAAAGTCATTACCCTCCTAGGAGAAACTAGGAACTTATTATAATTATAATAATATGTCTTTTCGATAAAATTTAAGTATTTGTAAATTTCTAACGATTTTACTCAGCTTTAAATTTTTGGATTGGATTCATGTGACTTTCTAACTTTTTGAAATAGCGAAATTTGATTCAATTAAAATGAGCTAAATTATTGTACTCACAACCCCAAAATTGTAGCCCCATAAGAACTAAGAATTAAACAAAATGTCGACATTACATTTTGAAAAATTTAAATAAATTTAAGATTCTGCCAACACACGAAATGACTTCCAACAATTTCTTGAAATGTGTCAACAATTTGACAAAAACAAACATTCAGCCAGGACAGACATTTATATAAGTATATATTATATATGGTATGTACCTGTATCTGTGTGTTTAGGTGTTCGGGCTTTATTCTATGTGCGAGAAAGTTACGCCAGATATGTCCAGGCATGCAAGGCATTCGAAAATGTTAATTAAATTTTTCGTGCATTTCAAGACAAATTGGCCGCAGCTCTGAGCACGTGCCAGGACATGCTCCATACACTCAGCCCGACGACTTATCCTTTTCTCGTTTCCATACTCTATGCGCCGAAATGATACATGGACTTTGTGGTGAAGCTTGAAATGAGGGAAATGTACCTTTGTCTATATGTTGGTCTGTCTGTCTGTCTGCCCATTTGCCTATTTCTATATATGTAAGCTATTGTCTAAGTTTTTTATCTATTGTAGACCATAAATGGCTATCACAAAACTGAAAATAGGATTTGCAAATATTTTATTTTTTTATTAATATATTGACTTGAAATTAAAAATATTATTAAATTTGCCTGTTATTCAACGATTTATCAAATTTCACGGGATTGACTCATAAACTCTAAAGATTTGGATAATTTGATTGTAACCACAGTCAACTGCTGTAAATCAGAACTAAAATCGTTGCATATTACTGGATTTTGTTGCTTAAATCAGATTAAGAAGGTTTTGATCTTCCGTGGTATATCTATAAAATTGTTAGAGATCTTAAGCTACTTGTGGTAGATGATGTTGAATAGAAACTTAATAGAAAGCCCACTGAAGCTCACTAGATATACGTTTGACTCCCCGACCGAATAAAACAGACTGAAACGGTGTCATCTACTTGACTTTCTAAAAACGATTCCTTAACCAAATTATTAATACAGTGGAATTCCCTATAATGAATCTTGACGAGACCAGAGAATCACTTTATTATATAGAAACTTCATTATACAGAAATTATACTTGCATGTATTTAAATTGGAACGAAAAAGTTGTGTGTTTTAAATCAATTCATAATAGGAAGAACTTCATTGTATAGAAGTTCACTATAGAGAAGCTCAACTGTATAAAAAGCTAAACGTAAATAATGTATAAATTAGTCCTAGTGTATTTCTGCGAGTTCG
This sequence comes from Phorticella flavipennis, assembly GCA_037040045.1. Taxonomy (NCBI): domain Eukaryota; kingdom Metazoa; phylum Arthropoda; class Insecta; order Diptera; family Drosophilidae; genus Phorticella; species Phorticella flavipennis. The sequence continues at coordinate 23,783 of JBANCY010000249.1, read as the reverse complement.
AGTCCCCCTCATGTCGATAGGCATGCCCTTCCTAGAAAAACTAGCTTGTGGCGTAGGATTTGACATTCCACCCACTTAAAAAAAAGCATGTTCAGTGAAGGAAGTAAAAATGAAGCAAAATAGTGCTTCATGTTTTGACCAAATAGGGTTTCTATGAGCATATAATAATAATAATAAAACTACATTAAGCAATGTGGTATAAGATGGTATAATAAATAAATGGAACGGTTGTGTAGTCTAAAGGGATCTTTCCCGGGTGCGTCAGGAACATGCTTTGACCTGGGTTTGGTAAAGGATTATTCATCTTATACTTTCTTTAATCGAAATTGTAAGTTCCAGGCCCGCTTGTGTTCATATCCTAGAGGAATACTACAACGTTATGCGATTTCTTATTGCCTGCGAAAAGTGTATCCAAACTTCGTCTATGCAAAGCAAAGCATTTCTCACCCGTTTTTGTTATTGTTTTTTTGGTTCCAGTTACCTTGGGTTCTCTTAAAGTTGGGTTCTCGGGTTTCTGCTAGAGTGATTAATTTCAACGCATAATTCGTAATTCTGGCCGAGCACTTTCATTGTATCCTTTGATAGATGATATTTTCATGCACAAATTTCCCTTCTGCTTAACGAATTATTATTGAAATTAACAACAGTTCGTATAATTATTGTTATTATTGCAGTTGTTGTTGTTGTTGTTGATATTATTGTTATTATTGAATTGGCCGGGAGGCATGTTGCAACATAATTTGCAACAACTCGTGCACTTGCGGCAGCAATACAAATGCGCATAAATTAAATGCAATTTATGCCAAAAGTTCAGTTCAGTCTATTGAAATTGGGGCCAATCTGAATCCGAAACCGAATCGGAATGGGCCTGCGATTGGGATTGGGTCTGGGATTGGGGTTGGGGCATGAGGCATGAGCACGTTATTGCTTCGAGTTAAATCTAAGCCAAGCCGCACACAGAGTGGTTCTACGTATATATTTTATTATTCAGAAACTAATTGCTTACTGCAATACGACTGCAAAACTTTGGGGGTTTCCTTGAGTAATCGACGCATTCATGCGTTCTAATTATTTCTTATGTTACAAAATATTCCATGGAAACTTTGCACTTGAATCGATGGCACATCGAATCGACTGCCCGTTAGGGTCATATCGGTAATTGCGATTCAATGTTAGAACTCTTTTACACTCGATATCAAATTTCATATAATAAATTCCATAGTTTTTATTTCCCAGAAACATTTGTACAGTAACAAATTCAATATTATATAAAAACCAAATAATATCAGAAATGATATTAAATATATATTTAGTTATATGTTTGTTATATTATTATATTTATTGTATATTGTTATATTTCCATTGAATTGCATTTTAATATAGCATTTCATTATAATTTTCATGTTTTCAAACGTGTGGAAATTTTCACTATTTGCACTTCTATTTCAAACAAGTAAGAAAGCTCTAGATACCCTGATCCCAAAAGTGCTGATCCAAGCTATAAGCGTTTAGCCGCTTTTTTCACCTTTTCCCAATTTGGCCCGTTTTCGGCCACTTCTGAGACTTATAACTTCGCTAATAACTCCGATCCTTCTGAAATTTTCAGGATTCGTTGATAATATTGCCTTTAATATATATTATGCAATTCGAACTATTATGACAAGGATTGTCGAAACTGTAAGCACTTATCTTACATGAGGGGGACGAAATTAGGATGAAAAATTTTGAATGCCACATTCTGCATGGTATCTATGGCCACCCACACACCAAATTTCATGACTCTTGCATAAAATTTGTGGCTGCTATATACATTTTGTCACTTTCCGGGACAATGGAGGAGTGTATCAAAATTTTGAGAAATTCCATTCTGCAGTTTCTAATCATGACCCTATATACCAAATTTGAAGTATATAAATTAATAAATGGCAAAGTTATGGCCAAGTTAACGAATTTATCGTTTATCGGGCGAAGAGGGCTTGGTATCATCGAAATCTCAGAACTTGATATGTGTATTGTATACACGAATCATCATGCCAAGTCTGAAGTCTCTAGCTCTTATAATCTCAAAAATCAATGCGTTCACACGGACGGACAGACAGACGGACAGGGCTAAATCGACTCCGCTATTGATCCTGATCCAGAATATATATACTTTATGGGGCCTGCCACGCCTCATTCTGCCTGTTACATACATTTGCACAAACTTATTATACCCTTCATACCAATTTTCAATTGGGATCAGGGTATAGATATTACTTAGTTCAGATTTGTTTTGGCATGTTTTGCCCGATTTTTTTTCCGGAGATTCTAAATAGAGTAGCTTTATTGACAAATTTAATAAACATATTTATATATTGGGTCCATTTTTCAGTTTCAGCATTCGTCGGAAAACAATTCTAAATTCTAAATTTGATGATATTTGAGCTTGTGTGTTTCTTCTTTGGTTTTGCTCTACAAATGCTCTAGTCAAATTCCTATAGCCTCAGCCTCATGAAAGGACTCGAACCCACAAATTATTTGATTTACCAAAAAAAAGGCCAGATTTTTTTTACATATTTTCTTCGATTTCCTTTCCGAGTTGCCAATATGAAATCCTTTGTTTTTCTGATTTTCCTCTCTCCTTTTTTTGCTTTGGTAACGCGTTTTCTTGGCCAAGAACTGTGTCGTTTGGCTTTGCGATTTTCTGCCATTTTACACTAAAAGTTAATTATTTTTATGATCGGAAGTTTCGTTGACTTCAATTAGAACAAGTGGCGCAGCGAGCTGAAGGCTCCAATGCTCCAGGTGGGACAGGTGGGGCTGTAGGCCAGGTGGAAGGGTGTTAAGTTATATCCATAGCCGTTGGCAGCGTCATTAGGCGGGTTAGCTGCTGGCGGCAGTTGGCATGGCGCGGGGCTGGGCGCTGAGTGTCTGGGGTTCTGGGGTCTGGGGTCATTATGGGCCAACCTTCATATTTGCTTTTCTTGGCACTTTATTTCTCCTGCTCCTGCTCCGGCTCCTGCTTCTCCTCCTGCTTGGTCTTCGGATTCGGCTTTGGCTTTGGCTTTGGCTCAAAGGCTTTTTATTAGTTTTTCGTTCATTCGCCAGCTGCTTTAACTTTTTCCGGTGTGTGGCAATCGCTTTGTTTGTGTAATTTCTTTATATTTGTGGCTTTCGTAGGACCAAAACTTCAAGTCTAACTGCCGCACTCCACTCCCTATCCCCATTCCCACTCACCATCCGCCCACTGCCATTTTGGCCCTTGTTTTTGGCTTGTTTGTTTTAGCTTGTTGTTGGTTTTGCTAATTTTTATTTATGTTCTTAAATGTTCCCCGTTGCGCCCAACGTTCCACGCATTTTTATTAATTTCATTTCAGTGTGATTATTGTGATTAGTTTGTTGGTCAACGCCCAGACGACGCCTCGACAGACCCCCGAAGCCCCCGAAGCCCCCTAAGCCACTCAGTACCCCCATCTGTCCGCCCGGACGCCCGGCTGCCCGCCTGCTTTTTCTGGCTGAACACCTTGCTGTTTCGGTTGAGTTTTGCTTGAGTTTTGGTTTTTCTTTCCTTCTTTTCCGTTCTGTTCTGGGTTCTGTTCTGGGTTCTATTCTGGGTTTCTCTTCGGTTTCCTTCTATTTGCCGACTTTTTATTTATTTGGGCGACGACGACGACGGCGGCAAAAGTCATTTTCATAAATTTTGACACAAGTTTTTGGCTGTTTTGTAGCTAGGAAATTGGTGGCCATAAAACAGACGGCGCTTAATTAAGAGAAATTTGCTGAAAAGAGCTAAAAATACAGCTGACTTGACAAAGTCGTTGCTTCATATTGATTGCACTTTGATTTCTTTGGTTCATCGCGTCGTAGCATTGACCCTTTGAGCCAGAGATGGTCACACGAGCATGAATTTAGGATCAATTCTTGAGCAGCTTAATTCGAGCTGACTGAAACAAGACAATCTCGTATACCAATTTTTAAAAGAAGTTCAAACTAGCCCGATTTAGACAAGATCTTAACGTCAGCTCCGCATTAACATAATTTTAAGGAATGACTGGGCAAGTCCCAGTAAAACAGGACATAAGTGTTAAGCTCGATACTCCCTATGAAATGAGGTGAAATTTTTGGAAAAGCTCAACCTGGCCCAAACCCAAGTCAAGCCAAATCAGTCCCAGTGAAGCTGGACACAGTCAGGATACGAATCCATCATTTAAAATTTAACCCCTTTTTGACAGGATATATTTGGACGAACCCCAAACGAGGCACGGCAGGGCATTATTAATATATCAAAAAAACTGCAAAAAATTCAATGGCAAATGATATTTTTCCCGACTCAAAAAATTAATCCAGTTATTGAAGCCCCACGACTAAAATTTTTTCGTAAGATTCCCTTTTTTTCCGCAAAACTCTATCCGTGCAGTAGACAAACCCATATCTTATGTCCAGCTCTCCATGAATACTTTTACAAATGACTCTTCTAAGCTTTTCTTAAACAGATAAAAATATATTCATGTCAGAGTGTGTTGAAGTACGATAATTTTCCGAAAAACTCGACATGAATATAAAACCGAAATTTCAGAATATGATACGATATCGCACATATCCAGTAAGACATATTTATCGAAAGACTCAACCAGCGCAAGCTAGGAAAACAAATATTGAAAAGTGTCCAGCACATTATGTTATTATTATGAAGAATTCGGCCAAGCACCTCCCCAATGTAGAAGATGTTAAAGGAATGCTCGATCCAGAATAATAATATTTGGGAAAAACTTGACTCGAGCAGAACACAAAGAGATCAGTCATAATACAAAACATGACCAAAGCCAGGTGAACCCCGTGGTATAATGTCAAATTCAGACCATCAGTTTATGAACTCAGGCCCCGTCAATCCTGAAATATCCTGAAAATATTTTATCAAAAAGGGCGAGCAGACCCACTAAGCTAGCTCTATCGAAAAACTCAATCAGCTCAAACGAGGAAACCATTTCCTGCTTATTATGAAAGTGATTACGGCTAAGCTCATTTCGAATACAGACAAAATGTCAAAATCGTGTTCGACTTTGAATGAATTAGGAAAGTTTTGTTCTGAAAGTCTAGTTATGAAATAAGCGAGAACCAACCCATGGGTTAATGTCACATATCATCACGCTATAAAGTCAAGCCTTGTCAATCCTGAAAGGCAAAGCTTAAGTCACGGCCCCTGATCAACTTTACTCTCATGCTCCCTCGAGAGCATTTTATGTTTCAAATTTTCTTTTGTTTAGCAATTCGTAAACTTAATTTATTTAAATAAATTACCCAAAGCACACCTGTTGCTAAAGCTAAATTACCATCGAAATGAAATGTCTGAATGTTTGTAAATAATTCATGAGCTGAAGTTATCGTTTTTCCTTCTTTTTTGATCCGCTTTTCAGGGAAGAAGAGTCAGTCCCTTCTCCATGGGTTGAATGGGTATATTAGCGCACTTTTGGAGCTTTTGGAGCTGTTAATGTTTGCCTATCAATTGCTCAATTTCAATTTAATTCAGTCATTTAGTTGGTCATTGCGGGATTTACTCATGCATTGACTAAAGTTGGGGCACGTCGGGGAGTTTTAGATGGGCGTTTGGGGGGTGGAGTTGTCTGCTTTGCGGGGCTTCAACAAGTTGTGCGTGTTGCTGTTGTAGTTAAAGTGCAGGGAACTTGATACGAGTGACCTATGAAGTCTATTTTCAAAAGTAAATCGCCTCAATTTCCACCTATCAACATGTCTGCCAACTCGAGTCCTCCGCCCAGAAAACCCACCGCCATCAACTCTTTGCCTCATGCCTCATGCCTCATGCCGCTTCCCGTTTCCAATTCCCTGTTCCTCTACACAGGGCAGTTGTACGTGAGTGTGTGTATATGTGTGTGTGCATGCTGAGTGGGTTCTTGAGCCGCACAACACTTCCGGTTGCCACTTGTGAGCGAAAAGCCTTTCAGTCTTTGAGTGTTTGTTGTGGCAATGCCTCGGCAGACGCACTTGCAGCAGTCAGCGCAGTCGGCCTACCCATAGACCCGGCAACACATCAGGCTCATCTCTGCTTATGGCGTGTGCTTGGAAGCCTAAGGAAAAAAACTGGTTGAAACTTCAGTTCAAGTGCTCAACTCGATAGATACCACGTAAAAGTCGTGATTGAACGATGCACGCAGCGCGTTAGGGCCGTTATTTATCTTCTATCAAAAATGTCAAAAAAATCTAAAATTCTTGACATAGTGATATGAATTTAGAGTTTTTTAGTATAGTTGAATATGCCATAAAGCTATACTGAAAATTTCAGAATGATTAGTTCACAAACACAGAAGTTATAGATCCCAAAAGTTACTGAAAACGCCTTAAAATGACATAAGGTTATAAGGTTATTGATTATGTCAACTGGCGGCTAAAGTTTAAAAAAATTAGAGCTAGAGACACCCAGTTTAGCAAGTAGATAATGTCTTTCTGACGCCATTCCCGCACTACTCTATAATCACACACAATGCTTCGTTTACAGGGTATTAAAACAAAAAAAAACATGACATGGCTCTGTCCTCCGCTTCGATTGCATGCATTTGGCTCCGACTAATGCTAACCACACATGGTGCAGGCAACAAAAATAACAACTATAAACTAGAAACTCGGAAGATGCACACACGCACCACCCCCAACACCCCCAAGAGCCGCACCACCCGCCCCACGAGCACCACCACACGACCACCAACAACACTCCGGCAATTCAATGTTTGCTTTGCCGTCTGCGGCAACAAATTCAGGACTCTTGGGGCCTGGAGCACTGTTAGGGTGGTAGGGGTACGGGTCTACGGGTGTACGGGGAATCCGGTTGGGCATGCCACAAGACTTTCGGCGACGGCGTTGGCTAAATCGCATGTTTAGCCATTGGGCCATTTACTTGGCAATTTGCCACTCGGTTTAACCATTTATAATGAATTTAGTTTCAATCGTTGCAGTGCCCAGGCGAGCACAGATCCCGCCTGTTTAAATATCGAAAATTATCCATCAATAAATATACGGAAATGGGTGAGTGTTTCGGAATTTGGCAAAGATAATTTATTAATTATTTAATGTATTTTACTCTCCCTTTAGCGATTAGCTGGTGTTGTTACATAGAACCGTGGACCATGGGAGCTATCAAATCTCTAAAGCTTGCTCCACTCTGAGGAATATTATTATAAGGATAACATATTTGGATAGTGTTTACGATCCGATAGCTCTGAAATTTTCAGGAAAGCTCTATGGCATAGTCGTAAATGAAATCGTAAGGATTTTCTCAAATATTCGAGCACCACGAATTTTGGAAAGTTCATATTAATATGAACACAAATTTGGATGCCATTTTCTGTCTAGTCTCTATATTCAAAATTGGCAATTTTGATTTAAAAGACGAAGACAACCCGGAGCTACTCCAAAATTTGTGAATGAAAAATCGAAGACAACGAAAAGTGATTCCTGTACGATAATCCCAAACGTCGGCATCTCATGGAAACCTTGAACATGCCTCATCATCGACGGGCAAGCATAACAACCATTTTTGGGTTTTGTATTACGAGTTGCTGAAACCGAACGAGACCACCGCCGACAATTGATGCGTTGCAAGAAAAACGTCCGCAATTTTCGGAACAGGACAAATTTTGCGGCAGGACAAATCTCGCCCACATGTTAGTCATTAAAACATAATTGGAAACACTTCGTTGGGAAGTCGCACCCCACGCGCCTTAAAGTCTAGGCATTGCTTCTTCTAATTACCATCTATTCCGATCTTGGCTCACGTCCTGGCAAAACCAGCACTTCTCCAATTATGAAGATGTCAAAGAATGGATTGATTCATTTTCATAGATTATGAGACATAAACTATAGCAACAATATGGTATAAAGTCTTAATTATAAATAGATAAAATATATATTTTAAGATATTTTCCTACTTCCATATAAGCATTTAATTGACTTAGGCGCAGGAAAACCCGTATTTGCCGCTGCCGGAAAATGTTTCTCTCAACAAACAAAGCTGCGAAAGAAGACAAAATGCAAGGATTTGCCCACACTTAAAGAATTTCCACAGTGGACAGGACTTAGTCGTAAGCCATATGCTTGGGCGGACCAGCTTGGGCCTCGGTGCGTCATTGAAAAGTGGCCGTTTTTGTGGACGGGCGGACGGGCGGACTAACCGAATAGCCGACCATTGGGAGGGCAAAGCCAAACATTCATTCCAGTTACTGAGACGATTTGGCAAACAGTTTTCGAAACGGATTTCCTGGGTCCAGGCATATTCATTATGTGCTGACATTAGGCACGCACTCACCCACACCCATACCCACGGCACGGGTGAGGAAGCTCCAAGCTCCAAGAAGCTCCAACTGAGGGCAAATGATGTGCTCTTAGGATTTGACATAATCGATTGCATTGAGTGCTTCTCCTGCTCCATTTCCAGTCTATCCGTTGTTGTCTTTCGATCGAGCACCTTTCGCATAAGCCTATCCAAATGCCAAACCAATTTCCCAACCTTTTTTTTTTTTTTTTGTTGAACAACCTTAATATGCTCTTACCAAACGCTGAATTTGCTTAGGAGTGTGGCATGTGGCATGTGGCATGCGGCATGTGGCAAGTGCATTGCTTGAATTTCGAAACAGCCTTTGCTTGCTTTAAAAATCAAATTTGTTGAGCAAATCTGCTCAGATCTGTTGACACACAGTTTGGCTGTATTTTGGATTTAATACAAATGCTGCCTGAAAGTGTATCAAAATCTCGTTGTATTACATTTATCCTGTTTCCAGCCATTTTTTCCTCGAAAATGGTATATCCACTTTGTCCGAAGGTTCGAAAAGCATGGAAGGAAACTTCGTAGGCCCCAAAAGTTATATTAAGAATGGACAGGAGGACGAAAGAAATCGATTGAGCCATGTCCGTCCGTCTTTTCAGCTGCAAACTCTCAGTTTTTGAGCTATCGTACTGAAACTTGTTGGAAACGGTCGTATCGGACCACTATATCATATTTCCATATATTACCATAAAACCATAAATAATTTTTGCCCATATTTCCAATGTTTTTCAACTTATTGGACTCAAAGCTTACACACTTCCAAGATTTGTTATTATCTACCGTTCCGCCAAACTTCTTAAGGTTCAGACTACTATATCATACAGCTGTCATATAACCATAAATTGGTTTCGATCATATTTCCCATATTTTCTAACGTATTGGACTGAAAGTTCATACACTCTCAAGATTCGTTTATATCTACCCCTGCACCGAATTTCATAAGGATCGGACTTCTATATCATATAGCTGCTTTATAACTATAATTTCGTTTCGCCCATATTTTCCATGTTTTCAAATATATTGGACTGAAAGTTCACATACTCCCAAGATTCGTTAGTATTTACCTCTGCACCAAATTTCATAAGGATTGGGCTACTATATAATATAGCTGCCATATAACCAAAAGTCGGTTTTGTCCATGTTTCTCATGTTTTTCAACGTATTTGACTGAAATTTCACATGCTGCCAAGATTCCTTATAATCTACAGCTATCTTCGAAAAGAGTATGATATCTTCGGCGCGCCGAGGATAATCCTTCCTTACTTCTTTCTCTTTTTTTTTTTGGCTATTTTGTATTATTTTGTTTGGCATTTTTGCCTATCGTTCATTTTGTTTGCCGTGCGTTTCGTTTTTATTGTAGGCTTAAGCGTTTTTATGGCCAATTTGACGAATGACCCCCCTTAAATGGGTTAAGCGGGAATAAGCCCAAAGGCGGCCGACTAAATAACCGAATAACCTAAGTGTGTGTCTGTGTGTGTGTTGGAGAATATTGGGTAAACGTTCCCTGAGTGCCACTGCCTGTGCCTAATTTATACGCTTGTATCGCTCATAAATAAACCAAAATTGTTCGAGCGACAGAAACTTGAACTTGACTTATTGAATTTGCAAGGCAGAGACTACTTCGATAGCGTCGAGGGTCCTGTTTCAATGTCCCTTTGAGCACTAACAACAACAGAGCACAGTATAAACTGCTCGACTGCTCACATCTTCTCCTTTTGTGACTATAATAGCCCCATCGGCTCACAGCCTGAAGCACTTCTTTTTGTTTAAATCTAACTTCCTTCACTGAAGAACTTTCTTTAAGTGGGTGAATTTCAAATCCATAGTTTTTCTAGGAGGGTCGTGCTAAGTACATGAGTGGGGCTCGAACCCACCACTTCTTGTTTGACGGGACAGTGCACTATCCACTGGCCCACTGAGGCCCCGACTGCTCACATACCCTGTACAAATAACGGGTAACTGCTTTTACAGGGTATAAAAGGCACACACACCCACGTTGACTCAGCTCTGCATAATCAGTTAGCCCGCTGGCTGTTCGTGTGGGCGTGGCCGCATTTTGCCGCCTCTAATGCGCGTCTAATGGTGCAAATAAATTTCAACTAAGGAATTTTTATAGAGAGTGCCATAAAACCAAATGGCTGCCAATGCTTGACTCTCAAACACCCTACACTTGCCCTCTTTTTCATGCTCGCATATTGCAATGGCTGTAGGTGCTTGTCTGTGTGTGTGTGTTCGCCCTTGTAATGTTAATAGCCTTAATTGAGCGTCCTGTTTTGCAGCAGCCACGCCCACTTATTTGTTTATTAGCGCCCGTCAAACGCCCACTGCATAAAAAAAGCGTCACCCGTGGAATTTTCATTTTCATTTGGCTTTTGGCATAATAAAAACGCGAAAACGTGAAAACGTGAATCCGTGTGAACGTCAATTACACAGGTGTTGGTGTTGGTGTTGGTGTTGGACTCAAGTTTTGGCACCCCTCCCAGGGGGGACCACCTCCACCTCCCACTCTCCACCCCATTAAATACCCCATTGAAATTCCTTGATGCAGCTGACAGCACATTTTCCAGGCACATCTACCAAGTCCCATTTAGTTCTGACAACATAATAAATTCCAAGCCGAAACACTTTTAATGATCATTTTGGAGTCGCCCCACGGAGCCTAATGAGTTGTCGCCCGAGCTATGCCTGGAGCAGGGCAAAAGGATCTGTCTGTAAATTTAGGAACAGTTTTGTTGTAAAATATTTGGTAGAGCCATGTGTATTTTTGGGGAAAATGGTAAGCCTAGCAGGATGCGTTGTGGACCGCCCTAAAGTTACCTTTAAAATGGTCAGGAGGATAAACGGAAGTCGTATGTCCATCAGTAAATCCCTCTGTAAATCTGTAAACTAGTCCTTGAGCTACCGATCGGAAAATTTGTTATCAGAAGGAGCAATGCCTTGACTATATGACGGTTGTGATAGGACTTCCCAGGGGGCCTCGGTGGACCAGTGGATACCACACTACTCCGGAGCCAAGAGGTGTAACTTCGAGTCCCACTCTTGTACTTAGCATGACCCTCCAAGAAAAACTAAGTTGTGGCGTAGGCTTTGAAATTCACCCACGCAAAAAAAAAATCTTCAGTGAAGTAAGCAGAGATAAGGACAAATAGTGCATCAGGCTGAGAGCCGGAAGGGTTGTTATAGCCACTATTTGTTTTTTTTTGGTTTGGTAGGACTTCCCAACGAAGTACTTCCAAGTAAGTTTTAACGACCCGACTTACATGTGGCCGAGCGTTGTCGTGCTGGAAAATTACTTTTTCATGTCCATCCGAAAATTGCGGACGTTTTTCTAGCAGTGTTCCAAACGTTCCAATTTTCGTCGGGATTCCTTCCTTTGGGATAGTCTCGTTCGGTTTCAGCAGCTCACAACGCACCACACCTAGGTGGTTCCACCATATACACAGCTTCAGCTTCGAGATATGGATGATAGGCATATCCATATGATGCCCGTTCTATGGGATTATCATAATAGACCCTCTTTTCATTAAGTAATGTTTCCACTTTTGTTTTATTCAGTGAAGGAAGCAGAAATAAGGGCAAATAGTGGCTCAGGCTCTGACCTGATAGTGTTGTTATGGCCACATAATAATAATAATAGAGTATATATGTTAGGGAATGTTTATTTTTTTTATACTAACCAAAGTTTGCAGTATTTTTTGTGGCCAGTTTGTACGAAATCCATTAAAAATTTCTTTTAAATGCAACGTTGGCACTTTTTTGCACTAATTTTGCAATGCTAGACATATATATTTATATGTGTATATATATATGTATATATATATATACACATACACATATATAGATATATTTGAGTGTGTGTGTGTTGCTCGGTCAGGTGTAACAATGTCGTTGGAGTAGGGCGCTGCAATTTGCTAGTGAGTCAAATGGATTTGACCTTAGCCACAAAGGCGAAGAGAGACAGGAATAGCCATAGAGTGGCCGGGGCGGGGCGGGGCGGGTTGCGGAGCAAGGTGCCGGGACACACAGCAGGGACTGGCCCCAAGTAACGCTAATGCCTAAGCTGATTTCAGTGCACATATAGATAGTGAGACGGAGAAGGGGAGGGGGGAGTTGGGGTGTTGCAAGAGCGAGACTTAGACATAGGATTCAGTGGGCAGACTTCATTTGCAGACAGGTGGGGCAAGTGGGGCAGGTGGGACAGGTGGGGCAGTGTCACGTAATGCAGCGCGGCAAGCGCATTAACACATTTACACGAGACACACACACACACGCAGGGACAAACACATGCGAAGTCATTTAAAAAGGCAAACAAAAAACTCGCAAAAAAATATAGAAAAAAAGAAGAAACCAGTAAGGAAGGATTATCTTCGGCGATTTCATACTCTCTTCGAAGCTAGCGGTAGATAATAACAAGTCTTGGGAGTATATGTAATTTCAGTCAAATGTGTTAGAAAACATGGGAAATATGGGCGAAACCAATGTGTGGTTATAAGGCATCTATATGATATAGTTGTCCGATCCTTATGAAATTTGGTGAAGTGGTAGAAAATAACGAATCTTGGGGAGTGTATAAGCTTTGAGTCCAATATGGAAGAAGACATGGGAAATATGAGCAAAATCAATGTGTGGTTATAAGGCAGCTATATGATATAGTTGTCCGATCCTTATGAAATTTGGTGAAGTGGTAGAAAATAACGAATCTTGGGGAATGTATAAGCTTTGAGTCCAATACGGAAGAAGACATGGGAAATATGGGCGAAACCAATGTGTGGTTATAAGGCAGCTATATGATATAGTTGTCCGATCCTTATGAAATTTGGTGAAGTGGTAGATAATAACGAATCTTTGGGAGTGTATAAGCTTTAAGTCCAATACGGAAGAAGACATGGGAAATATGAGCGAAATCAATTGATGGTTATAAGGCAGCTATATGATATAGTTGTCCGATCCTTATGAAATTTGGTGAAGTGGTAGATAATAACGAATCTTGGGGAGTGTATAAGCTTTGAGTCCAATACGGAAGAAGACATGGGAAATATGAGCGAAATCAATGTGTGGTTATAAGGCAGCTATATGGTATTGAAGTCCGGTTCTTATGAAATTTGGTGGAGCGATAGATAATAACAAATCTAGTGATTATGTGAACTTTCAGTTCAATACATAGAAAACATAGAATTGAAAACATGGGAAGTATGGGCGAAGCCAATTTATGGTTAAAAGGCAGCTATATGATATAGAAGTCAAATACTTATTAAATAAGGTGGAACGGTAGATAATAATGAATCTTGTGAGTATGTGAACTTTCAATCCAATACGTTAGAAAACATACGAAATATGGGCAAAACCGAATTTTGTTTATATGGAAGTTATATCATATAGTGATCCGAGCCGATCGGTTCCGACGAATGTGCTGACGCATTACAAAAGAAGGCTATGAGCCAAGTTTCATTAGGATACCTCAAAAACTGAGGGACTAGTTTGCATACATACAGACGGAGAGTCGGACAGACGGAGGGACAAACAGACGAACATGGCTCAATCGATTTCCTTTGTCCTCCTGACCATTCTGAATGTAACTTTTGGGTGTCTACGAGGTTTCCTTCAATGCATTACATACTTTCAGACAAAGTGAATATACCATTTTCTTCGAGAAGAGTATAGAAAAGCAAACGCGGCGACACGCTTAAAAATCTTTGCAACTTTCTTTAGCGCCAAAAGCAGGAAATTTCATTTAACACCCAAAGCAGCAGCAGCAACAGTCATGAAAGAGATGGAAATATCGCGAAAGAAAGAGACGGAGCAAGCGATGGTGAGGGTGAGGGTGAGCGGGTTAGAGCAGGTGGCAACAGGAAGTGTGCGAAAAGTGCATGGCCGCGAATTAAAAAGGTCATTTGGCTGCACTTTGGGCATTCCGCTTTTTGCGCCATGCATGCTGCATGTGGCATGTGGCATGGTCAAGAAGGCAGCCCGTAGACAGGGACACACGGTGCGAGTGAGCGAAAGAGAGCGCCAGAGAGTTAAAGCCAGTGGAATAACTTGGATGGTATAACTTGGCAATGGTGTTTTGGCGCTACTCCAAATGAGTTGCAGCAGCCCAACGGCGCGTGCCGAATGCGAAAAACTCTTGGACGATAGAGGGGAGCATGTTGGGAGAGGGGGTCCAGGTGTTAGGAATAGCTAAAGATGCGCCAGGTGTGGCATGCTAACATTGTTGTCTCAACTAAGCTAACAGAATGCAACTAAAACTAGCAACAGCCAAACATTTGGCCAAAGTACTGCAACTTAAGAATCAACTTGCAACATTCTCGAGCTGTAAAAAAACTTGCAACTTTTAGCCAAAAGTCAAGCTATAAAGTTAAGATCAAATAATACAGCTAACAAGGTAGTCAATAGAGATGTTACAAGAACTGATACTTAATCCCTCAAGCCAAGCCTTAAAAATCGATTGCAGAACTACGAAAAAAATAACATATAACATAATAACATATAAATAACATAACCCATCCACATATATTGTATCCATATGTGATCTTCCAAAAATCTAATAAATGTCAACAAATTCTATAATTTTTAACCTTCTTAACATAAATTGTAAGTAATGTATAATACATTATGTATTTATAACTATGTCATAGAGCAAGCTTGAAATTTTTTCAGCCAAATATGATCTCCGGAAATTTAATAATTGACCACAAAGTCTAAAATTCTTAACATAATGTTTTCAATCTTAAATTATGTATTCATTTTTCATGTTACAAAATAATTCTGAAAATTTCAGACAGATCGGATCATTAACTTCGAAATTATTTGATGTAGAAATCGCCGAAAGCAGACCAAAATGATAAAAGCCGGAAAAATGATTATGTTACCAAATTATGTCACGAAAGATGATTACTATAAATAGATTTGCGATATGATATGGTTTCATTTTTATATATATTTTGTCCGTGCACTGATCTTTAACATTATTTCAATAGGTTCCAAAATAATGTTATTTTTCAAGTATTCCTCATGTATTTGGGTCTTAGATCGATTTTGGATACTTGATGGAGTGTCGTGGTATGAACATATAAGTTCAAAGGCTCAAATCCACAAAGAAGTTCAACATTTTTCTATAGCTTTCTGGGTTTTTTGAATAAGTTCGAAGAATTAAATCACTATGGAGTATCCAAATTTTTCTATTTCTCCTTTGTTTATTGAAATATGAATTCATTTGAGATTTGGGAAAAAGGAAATTATTATTTTTTAAATTAATAAGTTATATATTTCGAAACAGTTAAAAAGAATAGTGCAAAAATCTGTCCTTAACATATTATCTTAGGTCTAATATACAAATATATTCTGTCCGACTTGGAAAAGTGTATAAAATATTTTTCGCAGTTAATTTTTTTAAATTTGTAAAGAGAATTATATTGGAGAATTTGCTGGAACTCACATTAAAATTTTTATCAAAAGTGGTAAATATTAACTATTTATATTAGGCGGAGAAACTATTCCACTTTTACTTGGGGGCCTCGGTGGTCCAGTGGATAGCGCACTGTCCCGCCAAACAAGAGGTGCGAGTTCGAGTCCCGCTCATTTCGATAGGCATGACCTTCCTAGAAAAACTAGGTTGAGGCGTAGGATTTGAAATCCACCTACTTGAAAGAAGTTCTTCAGTGAAAGATGTAGAAATAAAGGAACATAGTGCTTCAGGCTTTAACCCGATTATGTTATTATGGCCATATAATAATAATAGAGAAACTACTCGAACCGCCCTCGCAAAAGGCAAAAAATATATGCGTGGCTTTCGTTTCCGCTTCCGCTTCGCTGGTCTGTGCAACTGCGTTGCAGATAAGGATGTTGCCGTGTGATTAAACTAATTGAAAGACGATCTGCCTGGCTAAAGGCTGGATTATCCTTATCGCTGCTGCGACAGCACCAACAACAACAACAACAACAGCAACAACAATAAAAAGAAATAACAACAAGGCACAGTGGAAAACCATGCAAATTGAAGCTTGTGGCGAATTTGCATTCAAAGTGAAAGCGTTGACTTCTGCCGGACAAAGGCAAGAGAGAGAGAGAGAGTGGAGAAAGTCGACAAAACGACAAAGCAAATGAAAAGTCAACAATTTTCCAGCTGCTGACAAACAAACAAAAATTAATCAAAACCAAAAAAAAAAACGGTGGAAAATTGTTAAAGCTGATTGAAAGACGCCGCAGTTAATTACGGTTTGTCCATCGCATTTTCCGCAGAAATATTTCTTAATTTCTTGAACTTATTTATGCCTTTTCATAACAGTTTGGGTTAGGTCTGGGGGTTGAGGGTTGGGGTTGGGGGTTTGTTGCCATTATAGCCATACGCTCAGTTAGTTTCGACCAAATTGAATTGGTTCTCGAGCCAAAGTCAACGGCCACAGCTTTCTAGCATTTTATAGTTAACAATTTTAGCTTTTCTTTTCTTTTTCAGCTTTTCTGTGGCCAAGTGTTTGCTTTTGCCGCTCGTTGACTCTCTTTGCACTCACACACACACACTCGCGCACACACACACACACACACACACACACACACACACACACACACACACACACACACACATACACACACACACACACACCCATCATAATTTATTTAATTGCGTGTGTGTGCGTGTGTGTGTGTGTGTGTGTTTTCCAAGCAAAAGTGTTAAGTTGGCAACACGAAAAATGTGCGCGCCACAAGTCTTTGGTTTTCCACTTGCCACTTTGCTTTGCCTCTTACCCCGCCCCGCCCACTTACGCCCCCACATAAAAATCGTGGAAAACCCGAAGAAAACTGAAGCAAAATCCCACACGCAGTTGTTGAACCAAAAACAGGCAGTTGGAGCAATGCGTGGCTAAGGCGCACACTGGTTCCAGACAGCTTGTTTAGCTAGTCAATTTTGATTGGAATCAAATCAAGACAGATGTTCTCATAAGAACTCAAAAAAAAGTAAGAAATCTCTTGTCGAGTAAGCTCGACTTCGAGATACGCTGGAATTTCAGCAATTATGGATGGAAAAGTTTTTTTAATGCCACTTTCTGTATAAGATGGACACCTGCATACCAAATTTCATGACTCTAGCTTAACATTTGTAGCTCATTGATACATTTCGTCACTTTCCGCGAATATTGAGGGGTGTATCAAAATTTTGGGAAATGCTGTTTCGCAGTTTCTAATCATGACTCTATATACCAAATTTGGAGGCGATAGCTCTATTGATGGCTAAGTTATGGCCAATTTATCGAAAATCATTTTTATCGATCATCGGGCAAAGGGGGCTTGGTATCATCGAAATCGCAGAACCTGATATGTGTATTGTACACAATGATCTACAGCCAAGTTTGAAGTCTCTAGCTCTTATAAGCTCGAAAATCAATGCGTTCACATGGACGGACAGACAGACGGATGGACAGACAGACGGACGGACGGACGGACAGACAGACAGAGGGACAGGGCTAAACCGACACGGCTATTGATCATTGCTATTGCTGATCGAGAATATATGTACTTTATGGGTTCTGCCACGCCACCTTCTGCATGTTACATACATTTTCACTAACTTCTTATACCCTTCATTTTATACCAATTTTCAATTGGGATCAGGGTATAAAAACCTAATAAATGTATTTGAAAGCTTTAGAGCATATTTTCCACTTTGACTGATTTTCAGTTGATCTTCACTTATAGATTTCTTATCTATTTCTTATTTCTTACCTATAATACATTTTTTAAAGATTTATCAGAACAAGCAAGAGGTGTGGGTTGGAGCCCCACTCATGACGATAGAATGACCCTCCTCGCAAAACTAGGTTGTGGCGTAGAATTTGAAATCCACTCACGTAAAAAAGGATTTTCAGTGAAGGAAGCAGAAATAGAGGAAAATAGTGCTGCAGGCTTTAATACGCTAGGGCCATATAATAATAATAAAGTAATCTATTAAAATACATTTGGTATTGCAGGAGATTTATGACATCTTGCACCACTGTGCGTTGGGTACATTGCGGCATAAGTGGATTACCGTATTAAGTTTTTATTATTAGTCTAACTGGCAAAAGCGTCGTTGACTTTGGCCAACACTCGACGACGACGAAGACCGAAGACCGAAGACCGGAGATGTGAACGGGAACGTCAAAGCACTCGACAGTTAACAACTGGTGAAGGAAGAGGTTCCAAAGTGGGGTCTTCGGTGGTGGTGGTGGTGTTGGTGGGGTGTCGTTGGAGTGTGTATCCTAAGCTTCTTACAGCTGCAAATTAAGTGAAAATAAGAAAATTAGCTTAAAATATTCGGAGCGGCCCTTGAATTTCATTTGCCATCTTGCGGCCTAAGCGGATTATTGTTTTCATAGTTGTTGTTTAGCTGTTTCCTGCGGTTAAACACTAGTTAACAAAACTTCGAAAACTTTGGCTAATGCATTTAACAACATGGTGTAGATGAACAAGGGCCAGCAAGGGCAACAAAGTGGGTAGGAGGGAGAGAGTTAGCGAGGGTTTCCAAAACACATTTTGCAGATAATAGTATATTGCGCTTGTCATGGAAGGAATCGTCTTGAAAGCTGAAAACAAAGCTTAAGAATGATGAGATTTAGTTGGCTTCAGTTTTAATTTAATTTAATCGGTGGAGCAGTGGGTAGCGTGCTCTTCCGCCGAAGACGAGGTCGTGGGTTCAACCCCACTCATGCCTAGAACATGACCTAGGCTGAAGGCCTCAGTTGCTATGGCTACGCTACAATTTGTAATTTAGAATTTATTTCTAATCACAAATAATAATAAATAAAAAAAATAAAAATTTTATTTAAGTCACTAGGAATCGTTTAGTGTCTTCTGAACTTAACCAAGTGGGAAATTTGCATGGGATTATAGCAATATCTTAAACATAATATTTACATATTTACAAATATACAATGCTATGATCCAAAGCGGTTAGGGAGGGCGCTGGGATGAATTCTCTTGAGTCGTTGTATAGCTTCGGATTCGGCCTATTGGATACTGTGACCTGGTCCCCGATCAGGACAAGTCACAGGACTCTTTCAATTTCTAAATTGGTGACGTTCCAGGAAAGCCCGGAAGCGGGTCGTGCAGCTCGCGATTGTACTATCCTAAGCTTGCTTAGCTGGCTTTTGGAGGCGGTTCCACACACCTGAATGGTGTTGGTCCAGGTTTGAGCCAGGATGGAGATCCTTTGTTTAGGAGAGACTTTGTACCTTGCTGGATCGCAAGACCCAGTCGTGGTTTTCCACAGAGATCTTGCATTGACTGGACTCCCCCAGGTAGCAGTGGGATCTGACACTGGTGTTGGCATTACCGTCGAAGGTGGTTGTCAGCATAGAAGGAAGAAATCTTAGAACCTCAAAACTAAGCTGAAGAATTATGATTGGCATTTTAACCGAAAAATGTTGCATACTTTTGGGCTGGGCTTAAAATAAACTCGGCTATGGCTCATCAAGAAGAGCATGAAATCTTCGGTCAAAACTAGTGTTATCTCTAGTGATGTGGGCTCTCCAAGTAAGAGTGCGACCCAACTGGACTCCCCCAGGTGGCAGTACGATCTGACACAGGTGATGGGAAGGTGGTAGTGTGCATAGAAGGAAAAAGAACCTGAAAACTAAGCTCAAGAATTATAATTGGCATATCAATCGAAAAATGTTGCATACTTTCAGGCTGGGCTTAAAATAAACTCAGTTATGGCTCATCGAGAAGAGCATGAAATATTCGGTCAAAACTAGTGTTATCTGCAGGTTTTCTTTTTGCTCCGCTCACTTGTAGTCTGGTGTAATTAGCCAGCCTGACTGCTTGACTGAAATCCATTCGCAGTTCCCAAAAATTTTCAAATACTCAACTGGAGTGCCATTAACACTGCCACGCTGCCTTTTAACTCTCACGACGTTCATTTTCGCCGAGCGGAAAAGGCATAACTTTCATTTATGAGCCGGGCCCCCGAACGCATATTATGCGATAGGCAGATATATGTCTGTGTGTGTGTCTCTCTGTGTGTGTGTCTCTCTGTGTTTGTGTGTGTGCACTCTCTTTCGCACAGTAGAGCTGCTATCTCGCTCTGTCTGCTTCAGTTATGTGGCAAAGCATATGCATACAGTTTATGAGGCACTGGCGATTGTAAAAGTTTTCAACAATGGCGACAAAAGTTTGCCAAACTGTTTGCTATTGTTGTTGTTGTTGTTGTTGACTGTTATGCAATAGCTATAAGAAGAACAAAAACACGTTTAACTAATGACAAATTGCAATCAAAGTTGAGTGCAAGAAATGTCAAGCGCAGGCAACTTCAAGCGCATACAAATTCCCAACTGATGCTGGCCAGTCAAAGCTGACCCCAGTTTGACCTTTTCGACTATTTTTGATGGTTGTGTCTTGTGTCTGGTGTCTTGGCAGGGCATGGCATGTCCTTAAAAAGGACATCAGCATTGCAGAGCCAGAGTTAAGTGGCAAACAGACATTGAAGCTGTTATATAGTTTTTAGGGTCTGACCATTAGGGTTTGTCTGTGTGTGTGGGTGTCTCTGTGTGTGTGTGTGGGTGTGTGGGTGTATCTGTGTGTGTGTGTGTGTTGTTTGTCTCTGTATAGGCTTAAAGTTGTCAACTAAGTTGCCAAGCAAGTGGCTGCCCCGGCTCCGGCGCCCTTTGCCTAACGTTGTCATTTGTTGTTGTTTGCAGCTACTCTATTAGCCGCATTTTAATTCAGTTACTTAAGTTTAGTGTGAACACAACAATTTCATACTTGATGACACCCATACACATACACAAACACACACAAACACACACAGATACGCACATACACACAGCCACACTTGGCTTGGGTCTATGCGGCGTATGCGCAATTCCCAAAAACTGCTGCTGCAATTTGTGTCTTAGTGTAGGAGGACAGTTGGTACTACATATACTATATATATATATCTATTGTGTGTGTATAATTTTAGCATAGACTTTAGCCAACGTCTGGCCGTCTCTGTCAGCCAGTCATTCAGCCAGTCAGTCAGTCAGTTGCCGCATTGACCTCACATTGTTAGAGCTTGAAGCTGCCCCCTCACCAGCCTCATGTTGCCTCATGTTGCATTGTGGTCAAAGGTAAAAAGTTTTGTCAAATTGAAAATGTTTACTGCTTTCGTACTTTGCGCTTAGAGTTCTACGAGTTCTACAGAGTTCTAGCAGTCCCCCAGTGCGGGCCAGCAGTGCGGGGTATGACGAGTTGCTCAGTCGCTCGGGCGGCAAAAACATCTTAAATTAGATACATTTTATCGCTACACATGAGCTGATATCACACAGAGCAGCCCAGCTAACCGGACAGACAGACCGGCAGACAGACAGGACAGACAGTAGGACAGACAGGAGGACAGATAGACCCACAGCTGGCTGAGAAGCGCAGTGTGCAAAGTTTTTGAGAGATATTTATTACAGGACACTTCATGTGCAACAGCATACGCAGGCAAGGACAGTCATTGCTCTGAAAACAGGACTATGGCTCCGTTACAGCCAGTCCCTGTGTTGCAAGTGTGTGCATGTGTGTGTGCGTGTGTGTGTGCGTGTGTGTGGCATGTCAACAAGCATTTAATTTGATTTTAAATCTCACTCTAAAGACTCTATTGCAAGTTTCTTTTGGCAACTTTAATGAGCAAACGAATGGGGGACCAAGCCCTGGTCCATGCCATAAGTTGCCATTGAATAAATGCAGCAAAACTTGCCACATCCACTCACAATTTAAGTCTGGCCTGAAAGTGGCAAGTTTTCAAAAATATATACGATATGGCCTTAAATACAGTTGCTTTCAAGTTTTAACAATTTACGTGCCTTGAAAGCTATGCTTGTTTTTATTTAATGGGATTACGGAAATAGTTTGGCTAGAATCTGGATGAGGGGCAGGGATTGGTGGCAGGGAGGATGGGTTAACAGACGCACAGAGAAAGGCATCTGACGGAGTAACCTTGTTCCGGTATGTAGATTGCGATTAAAACCCTTAGAAGGTTCTCTAAAGCGCTGTTCAACTGAACATAAAGGGTGCTTCTACACGGTACCACTAAGGTCCAAACCTGCGAGACCCTCCGATTCCCTGTGACACACTGACATCTTACCCAACGGTTCGGGACGTGTGGTTGGTTTGAGTAGAAATTTCGTACTCCTTTTATTGATACAAAATATATGCTTAGGTGCTACTTATGAAAATCTTACAACTATGTAGGGAGAACCTATTAGCTACACATGCTGATGGGAAAGACCAACATTTCTATTTATCTATCGGTCCGTGTATGCTGGTTATACCCAATTATCAGTGTATAGTCGTGGTGACGGGTAGTATTATTTTATCATATCTTTTGTAGACGCCTCCTCCATTGCTGGAAGATCTAATGGATGACTATGTTGTAGCCTTCTTGTTGTCAAGCTACCCAATAGATTGATTGCCAAAGGGTTTGGATGATTCTCGAGCTTGTCCAAATATTTTTTGCTCATTCTGGCGACTTAATTTTTCACCCAGGGGATTCCAAGCTGTAGGAGGATCGTGGCGTTGTGCGGGTCTTGAGTGTAATCTCAGAGCATTGGTTTGGATTCTCTGAATAATTCGGTGGTTGCTTCTGCTGGATGTTCCCCAGAGTAAGTAGGAGTGCTTCCCGATTTCGGCTTGTTTCCGCTTGCGTTTCATGTGGTTCCTCCAGATCACCCGTTTGTCCAAGTATTTGAAAGTGAGCTTTATGTATGGTTGTCCATCTCCGACTCACAGCTGGGCAGTTGCCGTTTCTGGGTGCAAAAGTGGAGTGTTCCGCCATTTGAACCATGTGGAACTCCAGCCCGAGTGCTACATAGGACCTGAAAGAGTCACGGAATCCCTTATTTTCAGAGGCTAATGCCCTTAACCCTTTCGGGACGGAGCTTAATTTCAAAATCCAAGATAGTTGTGGCAAATGTTTTTGCAAATTATTAAAGGTGAAAAAAAATATGTACTGCCTTCTTAAATATCCTGAAATCGTCATTTATCCTGGGACATTACTGAAATCATGAGGAGAAGACTTTTTTCCACCACTTTTGAGACTTGTTGTCGACATCGTAAAGCCCTGTCTTCTGATCGGAAAGGTTAACTCCACCCATTATTTTGTTACAGTCATTGATATTTTTCGATATTTAAAAAAAAATACAGATGTTTGATGTTTTTGGGACGTATTGTCCCAGTAGTCCCGAAAGGGTTAAGCCAACGAATCGAACGACCCATAAGATTTTGCACTCAACATAGGCACTTGCCATATTCCATATCAATATTAGGGAAAGAGCCAAGAGTTATGCTATGCTATAGATATAGATATATCGGAAATTTTTAATTCAATTTCTGTCTTATAAAACATTTAAAAAGGGCATAAAAATCCAATACTATGTATTATTATGTATTTTATTAGTTTTTATTATATTATATTATATTATATTATATTATATTATATTATATTATATTATATTATATTATATTATATTATATTATA